>JAWVWN010000531.1:522500-602500 GCA_037367305.1 Phrynocephalus vlangalii
GCTTTAGCCTTGGTGACATGTTGCCACTGAGCTTCAGCATCCCGGTTCCATCTGTGGGAGGATGGCCAGTCAATTCCTCATTCTCATGCCCATGGACTCAACCAGTTCCTAGTACAGTGACGCCCGACCTATTGTGGGGGTTAGGGACCCGACCTGACCCACAATAATTGAAGATCCATGATATGCGGATTCAGGTCAGGACGGGCCTGGGGGGGGCTAGCTGAGGGCCCTTGTAACCCCAGCCTGGTGCTGCCCCGAACGGGCCTGCAAGAGCCTTCCCAGGCCTTCTGGAGGCCCCAAAAGGGCCTCCCTGTGAACCGGAGGTGACTTCCGGATCACCGAAAATCATTTCTGAGGCCTCCGACAGAACTAGAAAGGCCCTCAGAAATGAGGCCTCAGAAATGGTTTTCAGCAATCCGCAAGTCACTTCCTGTTTAATGAACGTCATGTCTGGTTCACAGGGAGGCCCTTTTGGGGCCTCCAGAAGGCCCAGGAAGGCCCTTGCAGACCCATTCGGGGCAGTGCCAGTCCTGGGAGGCCTTTCCCCCCCTTACCCCATGGGGCCTTTTTTCATATACTGCAGTCCCACAATATAGTGGGACCTCAGTATATGAACCACGAATGGGCAAGAGACCACTGTAAGTGACTACCAATTTCCCATCAAAACCCATCAGATCCCCCTTACACATGTGTAAGCTGAAGAACACTGCATATTGAGCCAACATCCATGGGTCCTTTTAACTGTGTAACCTGCATACTGTAATTAAAAACTGTAAACCGCCCAGAGACTTATTGAAGTGGTATGGGGCGGTATATAAGCAGAACACTTTAAAGATGAAGGAGTATGTACAAACAAACACACGAACATTTTTCTCATGTATAAGAATGCATTTTTGTTTAAATTTGTTAGACTAAAAACTGAGGGTTGCCTTATACATGGAAATAAGCCGAGGACAGAACTGTGCAGTTGTGAAAGTGTAATTTTGGGTTGGAGCAGTGAGGGCTGTCTCATACACAGGGACATATTATAGACATAAAAATCCAGGGAAATAAATAATGATCTTTTGACTACTTTGTCCATCTGTTTTATATTTTGTATTCTCAATTTTTTTCCTTACATCCTTTATTTGTGTTGAGTGTTGTATTGTTTTATCGGGTTTGATTTGCCCTCTCTGTTAACTGCCCAGAGTTCTTTCGGGAAGATGGGTGGTATAAAAATAAATAAATAAATAAATAAATAAATAAATAAATAAATAATCCATGCCCAGTTTCCACTGTAAGCAGCAAATGCATGCGTCCACATCTGGATTTGTCTGCCTTTGGGGGGGGGAGGGGGATTTAAACATGACTCCACACCACCTCTTTTCAAAGAATAATCACTCATTTTTGGTGCATGGATGAATTTTCATTCCTGTGTGGAGCAACAGGGCCCATATCGTTATGTGCTCTGGGGAATTTGAGGGCATATGTCTAAGCAGTGCAATTGTGATGAAAGTGTCGTGTTGTGAGGTGCTCCTGTTGTGCCTTTGCTGACCCCCCTCTTCTGCTTTCCCCTCCCCTGACTTGTTAGTGCTCAACAAAGACATCAGCACGTGCCGTACCATGACCATCACGGGCACCCTGAAGCGCCCTTCGCTGCAGGACGAGGAGAAGGTGAAGCTCAACCACCAGAAGGGTTCGTCCAACTTCAACAGTCTTCCAGCCAACGTCTCCAAGATGCACCTCCAAGGTTCCCCGCACTACCTGGGGGCCATCAACCTCAACGACTTCAGCAACCACACCCTCACGCTGAAGAAAGACAAGAGCCAGCCTCCCAAGTCCATCTACATCTGTGACGGGGACATCTTCAAAAAGCTGGACTCGGAGCTCTCCCGGGCGCACGATCAAGCCATTGACAACAGCAGCTACGTCATCCTGCCCAGCAACACCTCCACTTTGCGGCCAAAGCCGCCGCCCCCGCCGCCGCCCCCCAAGGATGAAACAAAATACAGCATCAACATTGACCAGATGCCACAGACGCGGCTGATCCACCTCAGCATGGCTACCGACCCGGGTTTTGTCATCAAGAGCCCTCCCAGGGAGCCGGTGGTGATGGGCTGCGGGGAGGTCCAGCCTTCCCACATGATGCAGCAGCAACCTCAGCAACCGCCTCCGCCGCCACCACCATCACAACCGCAACAGCAACAACTATCCCCTCCAGTGATCAGCAAATCCGGTGCCTCACAGATTCCCAACAGCTTGTGTGACCCAGGCGAGTCCGGAAACTCGGGAATTGTGCCCAAGAATGAGGCTGTCTCCACCCTTTCCATGAGTTCTCTTGAGGTAAGGAAGACGTCGGTCATGGTAGAGCATAGACTTTGGTACGGAACATCTTAATTCATTGCCTGGCATCTTTTGTCTCAAAGGCCACCGTTGCTTTCCTCAGGGCTGCTCTTTGGGGGTAAATAACATGGAAACAAGAAATCCAATATTTCTCAAACTTGGAGGGATTCTATAGAAGAGTCGGGGGAAGCATCCCTGCCAATTTGGGGCCTCTAGGTATAATGAGGGTTGTTTTATAGCCCTATGAATCAACAAATCAAAAATCACAAAAAATAATATTCCACCAACACTGACACTGCTGGGAAGCTTGGGCGGCTGGGCGGACAGGTGGTCTGCCGCCACCGGCACCGCAGGGGAATGTGTGGGGGTGGGCAGGCCAGCGGGCCTCTGCCACTGCCAAGGAGCTTTGGGGTGGGCTGGCGGGCAAGCCGTTGCCACTTCTGGGGAGCTTGGGGGGGGGTGCAAGGTCGCACAGATCACCTCTTCCAAGGGGCGACCTGTGGCCACGGCTCCCTGTGCTTCCTTTGGTCCCCACCTCCCTCCCTCCCTTGGTCCCCACCTTCCTTCCCTCCTTCCTTCCTCCCTCCTTTGTTCCCCACCTTCCTTCCTTCCTTCCTCCCTCCCTTGGTCCCCGCCTTCCTTCCTTCTTTCCTCCCTTGGTCCCCGCCTTCCTTCCTTCTTTCCTCCCTTGGTCCCCACCTTCCTTCCTTCCTCCCTCCCTTGGTCCCCACCTTCCTTCCTTCCTTCCTTCCTCCTTCCCTTGGTCCCCACCTCCCTCCCTCCCTTCCTTGTTCCCCACCTTCCTTCCTTACTCTCTTGGTTTCCACCTTCCTCCCTCCCTCCCTTGGTTCCCGCCTTCCTTCCTGCGGGTGGGGTTGCAAGGGGTCAGTGGGTGGGGCTTGCAGTGGGGTGGCAGGGTCGGAGAGCAACTGGCTCCTGACACATTCTCAGCCACCAAATCTGGCCCTCCTTACAAAAAGTTTGGGCACCCCTGCATTAGGCCATCAGTCCTTACAAATACGAATCAACAAATTAGCAATAATGGACATATTTTGCAATTTGTTGTTTTTAATTCATGCCCATCGCTAGTGAGAGCATTTTTGTGGTTCATTTTTAGACAGGAACTTACCCAAATCAACAAATTTACTTCATGAATGGGATCAAAAGAACTTGATTTTTAAAAAAAATAAAATAAAAGGGAGATTTAGATGAAATTAAATGAAGGATAGTCCTTCAGGTAGAGCCTGCTGTGTGGTTAGCTTTTAAGAGTTTGGCTTTAATCCTTAGTCTATGACGGTTACTTCACGTCCATTCTCGTTCTGGGAGGAAGTTCGTCGCGTGTTGATGTCGGTCACAGTCACGTGGTCTTTTTCTGGTTCTGTCCCTGTTCCCGTGTACACACGGGCATGATGGATGATACCGGCATGACTGTTACTGCACATCCTCGTTCCGTGATGAGATGTGAAATTCCATGCCTTTGTTCTCCGTTATTTTTCGGCCCGACCTTCCGTTTTTCGATGTTTCGATTCTCCGAAGCCTTGCCTTCAATGTGTTACAGAGCTAAATTTGAGGCATTTGTCTTTTAATCTCTCTGCACTGCGTTGCTGACTCCATAGGGAATGTACTGGAGAATGGTACTTCGCACTCCTGCCACGAGATGGAGAATGGCACGTTGCGTGACGAGCCTTACCTCACGGGCACTCATCTCGGAACGAGAAGCGTGACGAGCAGATTCCCGGGGCCAGGGAGGGGAATCTCTCATCCCACTTAAATTGCAGTTCAGGGGGTGTGGTCGGGACGAACTCCCCTCATCCCGCAATGGACGTGCGGTTAGATTACTTCGTACCGGT
This sequence comes from Phrynocephalus vlangalii, assembly GCA_037367305.1. NCBI lineage: Eukaryota > Metazoa > Chordata > Lepidosauria > Squamata > Agamidae > Phrynocephalus > Phrynocephalus vlangalii. The sequence continues at coordinate 526,673 of JAWVWN010000531.1, forward strand.
CCCAAGTGGGACCGCGAACAGTGTTGAGATGGACGTGAAGTATCAGCCTATAACAGCTGTATGGCAGGCGTCTCCAATAAAGCCCCCTACATATTGCCAATAGAATTGCTGGCCCTATAGAATTTGGCTGGTACAAATCAGTGTTGCCAGTAACCTTTATTTCTCTCTCATTCCTCAGAGGCGGAAATCCCGGTATGCAGAACTAGATTTTGAGGTAAGAGTTTTGTGGTTTCTTCTTGTGAATTCTCTTGAACCCACTTTCCAGACTGAAGGAATGTACACATCTCCAGAGTGTGTCCATCTACTGGTTACCCAGTGCAGTCCTTAACTCTAACACATGAAAAAGATAGAAAAATCTGACATTTTGAACAAGTTACCTTTAAAAATACATGCCCAGGAGAGAGACTATGTTCTGAATGGTATATTTTCTGCAAAATTCACACTGCATGGATCTGAGCTTGCATTTGCGTTTGACTCCATCTGTCGGGAGTCCTGTGATTGGGTGTTCCTGCATGGCAGGGGGTTGGACTAGATGGCCCTTAAGGTCTCTTCCAACTCTATGATTCTATGATTCTACTTTGTTCTCTCTTTTTAAAATGGTCACACCTGTTTCTCCATCATCCTTGTCAGAGGGACTCACACACCCCAAACGGCCTTGACCTCCATCTTTCTTACCTATTGCAGAAAATCATGCACACGAGAAAACGACACCAAGACATGTTCCAGGACCTGAACCGGAAGCTGCAACATGCAGAGAAAGACAAGGAGTCTCCAACGACAGACAGCAAGGTGAGTCCCAAGGCCCCTTTCAGAGGACCCTGCCCTTCACATGTGGGGGTAAGGCTGGGGGGCAGAAGAATAAACATTTGTGGCACCTAGAATCTGTGTTGAAAATGCCACTCACATTATAGCCATATGGAGATGGGGAATCTCTCTCTCTCTCTCTCTCTCTCTCTCTCTCTCTCTCTCTCTCCTTCTCTCTCTCTCTCTCTCTCTGTATCTCTCTCTCTTGCTTGCTTGCTTACTCTCAAAAACAAACAAAAAAACCCCAAGCTGGGCATTTTTGTGTGTGAATGGAGCGGGGCCTGGTAAAATAGAACATGTTGTGGCACAGCAGTTAAACTGCAGTCCTGCAGCCCAGACTCTGCTCACACTCCAGACCCATTCCCAGGTAGCCACCTCAAGGTTCACTCCACCTTCCAGCCTTCTGAGGTTAATAAAATGAGTACCCAGCTCACTTGTGGGGATGGAGGAGGAGAGGTAATAGGTATGCCTGGATAATTAATTTGAAAACTGCCCAGAGAGTGTTATTAGCAGCATTGGGCAGTATATAAGCAGTGTGTTTTGCTTTGCTTTTCTAATTAGAAATAAACTGAGACTTGACCTTAATGAAAAGAGGATCTCAGCTAAAGCAACCATTGTTCCATCCCGGTCTGTGAATCTAAGGGAAAATAAGAATTTCATTTTGGTTTGTTTTCTCAGAAGTCACAGGAAATACACAAAAGAGAATGGGGGGAAACGGGTCTGCCTTTTCCAGTTTGTGCTTCAGTCTGTGTTTTCATTCAGAGTATATCAAATCACAATATGTAAAGATGGGAGAATGGTCAGTGAATAGATTCCTTCCTTCCTTCCTTCCTTCCTTCCTTCCTTCCTTCCTTCCTTCCTTCCTTCCTTCCTTCCTTCCTTCCTTCCTTCCTTCCTTCCTTCCTTCCTTCCTTCCTTCCTTCCATGAATGGAGGCATCACTGGGAAATATTCAAGAATATTCATGAATTGAACATTTTTGTAAATAAGTGGAAGCCTCTCTAGATCACAGACACAGCTGTGAAACGTGTCTCATCAAGAGAGGCAATGGGGCATATCATCACTATGTTTCCCAAACCTAGACTCCTTCCTCCACTCCTTTCCCATTCTATCCCCTTTCCAAATAAATTTCTGGATTTCAGTGGGACCTTATGAAAATGAATTGAATTAAATTCCCATCAGTTTACCTTGGTTGGATACAATGAGCAGAGCTCTTTTATTATTATTATTATTATTATTATTATTATTATTATTATTATTATTATTATTATTATTATTATTATTATTATTATTATATTAACCAGACAGCTATCTACGCTGGATTTTATATTACCAATCACTAGTCGAACGCTTCCCAAGCGTTTAGGACTCAGTGATGTATCGGCGAATTATGCGAGCAGATCCCAGTAAGGTGGCTTTCTGCATCTGACTGATGGTGACTTTGTCCACTCCAATTTCTTCTAGATACTTGCTTAGGTCTTTGGGCACCGCACCCAGTGTGCCAATTACCACTGGGACCACCCATACTGGTTTATACCAGAGTCTCTGAAGTTCAATTTTGAGATCCTGATATCGGGTAATTTTTTCAAGTTGTTTCTCAGTGACTCTACCATCTCCTGGTATAGCAACATCAATGATCCACACTTTTTTCTTCTCCACAATCACAATATCTGGGGTATTATTATTATTATTATTATTATTATTATTATTATTATTATTATTATTATTATTATTATTATTATTATTATTATTATTATTATTATTATTATTATTACAAACAGCGTCATAATGTAGTGACTCAAATGGTCCACTGGAATTTGTGTCAGAACTATCATCTGACCATAGCAAAGAACTGTTGGGATCATAAGCCTGAAAAAGTGATTGAAAATGAGCATGCAAAATTACTTTGGGACTTCCAGATACAGATAGACAGGGTTTTGGAGCATAATACCCCAGATATTGTGACTGTGGAGAAGAACAAAGTGTGGATCATTGATGTTGCTATACCAGGTGATAGTAGACCCTCTGGCATAAACCAGTACAGGTAGCCCAGTGGTAATCGGGTGGGTGCGGTGCCTAAAGAGCTAAGCAGGTATTTAGAAGAAATTGGAGTTGACAAAGTCACCATCAGTCAGATGCAGAAAGCCGCCTTACTGGGGTCAGCTCGGATAATTCGCTGATACATCACGTAGTCCTAAACACTTGGGAAGCGTTCGACTAGTGATTGGCAATACAAAATCCAACATAGTATGCTTTGTGGTAAGAATAAGAATAAGAATAAGAATAAGAATAAGAATAAATCTAAGAACTGTAGATTTGGAAGGGACCCCAGACCCTCCCAAGAAGGCAAAAGTAGGGAACTGAACTCCCAAACTTCCAAATTCCATTGCCATAGTGAGAGACTGAAGCCACCGACCTCTATCCAGCTTGAAAACCACGTAACCGTTAAAGATGAAGGTGTCAGGGAGAAAAGCCCACTCCATTTCATTTCACTTCCCTTTAGAAGAAATTGCCGATTTCAACAGGTTTGTGCCAAAATAAGAAAAAATAGGAAGCAAAAGATCATTCTTGCCATTTACTACAACTTGAGTCCATTCACAAGATGCATTTCCCCACTCCATTGCCCCTGGGAAATTAAGAAATTCCAAAATTCCAAGAATGGAAAACTGGATGCAGCAGACACTGGGTCATTTTTGGAGATTGCTCTTGCGTTCTGTGTGTTTCTCGTCCCATCACGTGCAGTGTTTTCGAGGAGACGTTCTGTTGAATGCTTATCCCACAATTTTATTTTGCTTACCTCACCTGCCCAGCTGTGTTCTGATTTCTCTGTATATCCCTGTGTCTGTTGAAAGTGGGGGAAACCCCTCCCCTTGTCTCTCTTGTACATTTAGGGTATAAAACGGTGGAGCGTTTCCTCGGGCGGAAGTGATAAAACTAATGCGAGTGTAAGTCTCACTGCCTGCGTTTTCTTTGAAAAACCTTTCAGGGGGAGGAACCCTTTCCCCTCCAAACTTTGCCTTGATGCATGTTTCCCCTGGGACAAATCCCTCACCCTTATCCACATGCCAAGCAAGCCCTTGAATGCTTCATGAACATTCCCACATGTGACATCGCAAAGAAAAGAAAATGCCAAAAGGTCTTCAGATCCATCCCCCCCCCCCCGCATTGTTAGAGCCTCGGTTTCATTCCCATCAAGCCATCCCTGATGGCTACCGCTCTTTAGATTTGAATTGCCTTTTTGTCAGAGTATGCAACTTGTCTCTTAAAACGGCCACAGTGCCGTGGGCCTGGAGGATAGCAGATGTTACACCAATTTTTTAAACAGGAAGGAGGGGGGACCCGGGAAACTACAGGCCATCTGTCCCAGGGAAGATGGTGGAAAGCCTCATCCAAGAGAAAATCTTAAAACACATAGAAGAACAAACCTTGCTGAGAGAAAATCAGCATGGCTTCTGCAAGGGCAAGTCTTGTCTGACAAATCTTTTAGAATTTTTTGAAAAGGTCAACAGGCATGTAGATTTGGGTGAACCGGTGGATACGGTCTATCTGGATTTTCAAAAGGCTTTTGACACAGTCCCTCACCAGAGGCTGCTGAGAAAATTGCACAGTCAGGGGATAAGAGGGCAGGTCCTCTTATGGATTGAGAACTGGTTGAGATCCAGGAAACAAAGAGTAGGTGTCAATGGGAAATTTTCACAATGGAGAGAGGTGAAAAGCGGTGTGCCCCAGGGATCTGTCCTGGGACCGGTGCTTTTCAATCTGTTCATAAACGACCTGGAGACAGGGATAAGCAGTGAGGTGGCCAAGTTTGCAGATGACACAAAACTTTTCCGTGTGGTAAAAACCAGAGAAGATTGTGAAGAGCTCCAGAAGGATCTCTCCAAACTGGCGGAATGGGCTACGAAATGGCAAATGCGTTTTAATGTAGCCAAATGTAAAGTAATGCATATTGGGGCAAAAAATCCAAACTTTATCTATCAACTCATGGGCTCTGAGTTATGCGTGACAGATCGGAAAGAGATGTTGGTGTGTTGGTGGACAGCTCCATGAAGGTGTCTCCCCAATGTGTGGCAGCAGTGAAGAAGGCCAATTCCATGCTAGGGATTATCAAAAAGGGGATTGAAAATAAAACAGCCAACATTATAATGCCATTATACAAAACAATAGTAAGGCCGCACCTGGAGTATTGTGTACAATTCTGGTCACCGCATCTCAAGAAAGACATAGTGGAACTGGAAAAGGTGCAGAAGAGAGCGACTAAAATGATTACTGGGCTGGGGTACCTCCCTTATGAGGAAAGGCTAAAACATTTGGGGCTCTTTAGTCTGGAAAAAAGGCGCCTGAGGGGGAATATGACTGAGACGTACAAAATAATGCAGGGCATGAGTAAAGTGGATAGAGGGAAGCTCTTCTCCCTCTCACAAAATACCAGAACTAGGGGACATACACTCAAATTGAGTGCTGGGAGAGTAAGAACCGACAAAAGAAAATATTTTTTCACCCAGCGCGTTGTTAGTCTATGGAACTCGCTGCCACAGGATGTGGTGATGGCATCTGGCCTGGATGCCTTCAAAAGGGGATTGGACAGATTCCTGGAGGAAAAGTCCATCACAGGTTACAAACCATGATGGAGAGGTGTAATCTGTAGGCTTACAACCGGGGTACTTCAAGGACCAGATGCAGGGGAGTGGTATCAGGAGACAGATATCTAATCTCATGTGCTCCCAAACGCATCTGGTGGGGCCACTGTGAGATACAGGAAGCTGGACTAGATGGGCCTTTGGCCTGATCCAGCATGGCTCTTCTTATGTTCTTATGTTCTTATGTGCTATTTGATCAGCCAGCAGAAGCAATACTTATTGAATAAATTGTTAGCCAGAGACAGTGTTTTCTTAAAACCAAACAGCTATATTACAAACTGTACAAAAATATATCACAGCATCACAGAACTTATGCAAAGTTCAACAAAATTCAACAGCATAATAGCGTACATTACATTGACAAAATATATGACAGAGAAACAAAGTGGGTGCTTTGCTCACGGAAGGCCCAATAAACAATGATTTACAGAACATTTGTATACATGTCTCTGTCCAATCATAAATGACATTACCTCATAGCTATTGCAACCCCTTGCATCAGCCAAAATTCATTATGCTAATTCTTAACATCTGTAGTCCATTAGAAAAAACTATACATTGAGTCACTGTGACTTTGCACTTTTTACAGACTCCATCTTTAAATCAACTGAATACATATCAAATATATATAGAACATCCTGTCTAATACATATATTCACTAACTAATGTCTGACACTTTTCCTTAAAGACAAATTGCCTTAAAAATCACTGCCCACTTTTCAAATTGCTTTTTCTGAAGAGCCCCCTTGGCCATGCCCATTTTTGGCCGCTGTGTCGTTTTTTCTTGCGATGACCACTGGGAGTGCTGTGTTTTTAAATCGGTTCCTGCACCCCTTTTTAAAGTGATGTGGTTATATTTGTGGCCATACTACTCTGCCTTTTTTCGGTCCCCCCCTACCCCGTTTCTGCCGTTTCCCTGTTGTAGTTTAAAGCGGTTCAGCCAAGTGCGAACGGGGAAGACGATTGCTAAGCAACTGCAGAAGTGCGGACTGCCGAACCACTGTAGCGGCCACATGAACGTGGGAGGAGATAAGGCAATGGGAAATAAAAAGCGGCTTCTCAAGGAAGTGCGGTAGTGGCAAAAACACCCTTCTCTTCCCTTGCAAGTATCCAAAGATGACAACTTTCCCCCCGTCTTCCTCACCAGCATGTTTTTACTGACATGGAATTGTTGTGTCACCCCCTCCAATTTCGGCCACATGTTTCTGACTTTGAACAGGTGAAATCACACGAGTGGGGGGATTCTCTCAAAAACTAGTCACAGATCATTGCTTCTCATAAATGCATTTGGGTCCTTGGTGTTCTTGCCACCATGTTTTAATGGTTGCCTACCACTCCTTGTTTCTCTAGGATGCAGAAAAATTATGGGAATGACCTTGCTTTCTCTTTGAGAAGATCGATGTTAGCCCCTTTATTAATTATTTAATTATTTATTTCTAATTAGAGATGGACACGAAACGAACAATTTTTCGTTTCCGTTTTTGTTTTTTTGTTTTGTTACGCAACGAAATGACAAACGAATTTTGTCTCTAAAATGAAACAAAACAAACAGAAACACCAGAAATTTTGTCGTCCGTTTCGTTTTCATTATGACAATACATTGAACTGCTTTAAATGCTAAAAAAAATCACAAAAAATTGAAATAAATGGTAACGAAACGGTAACGAAACAAATGAAAACGAAAATGATTTTTTTGCAAAAATTCGTGAAAAATGGAAACGAACCGAAACGGACCCCCTAAATGACAAACGACAAACGAAACACCTTTTTTTTATTCGTGCTCATCTCTATTTCTAATTATTTAATTATTTATTTCTAATTAATTAATAAGCAGGGGTAGGCAGGGGAGAAATCAGTGTTTGGGGGGGGCTTTTTTCTCTCTCCAATTGTCATGGGAGATTGTTATCTCCGATGTTATCCCCTTTGGGGAGAAAGGCGGCATAAAAATAAAGTTATTATTATGATTATTATTATTATTATTATTATTATTATTATTATTATTATTATTATTATTATTATTATTATTATTATCACCTGGAGAGGCCACACTGGTTGTGACCTCCTGTGCCCAAATGTACATTCCTTAGAGAAGCCCTTGGTGGTAACCTGATTACACATAGGGCCCCCACAATATACCACGACCACACAGAGACCCACAAGAACAAGGCAACCTTATTCCACAACCTTGCCAAATGATGTCCGTCAAATGGATCAGATGCCTCAAGCAGAGAAAATGCTCTCTAAGCCTCTGCAGAGAAGGAGGGTATTCCAGAAGGGAACAAGACATAGGGACTTTTGATAACAGAATCTTCTGATGAGCCTTCAAACAGTTTGTTCACTGCACATTTTTCTGTAGGCTCTATTTTTTAAAAAATATTTTTTTAACATGGATTTATCTCTCTTCTCCCAAGACCCCCATACTGACACAAATGTCACCATCAGCAATTCACATTAAACCCAGCACTTGTCTGCAGCCAGTACACAACTCTAGTTTTAAATATCACACTAAGGCTGATACTTCACGTCCCTCTCAATGCAGTTCGCGGCCCCGCTGGAGACCGGTTCGAAGGAACGGAACCTCACGTCCTTGTGGGGTCAATCCGAGTTCACCCCGACCACGCCCCCTGAACTGCGCTCCAAGCGGGGTGAGAGATTCCCGTCCTGGAGCTCAGGAGTCTTTTCAATCCACTTCTCGATCCGTGTTGAAAACCGATTTCAACACGGAGGCAAGTTCACCTCGGCTCCAGGAAGGACGTGAAGTAACCACCTAAGATTTGTGAGATGATGTTGTTGCTGCTGTGGGCTGTCACATTGCCCCCAACGTATGGCGACCCTGCTCAACTCTTGTAGAATGGAGTTTGTGGCTTCCTTTACAGAGTCAATTCATCTTGTATTTGGTCCTCCTTCCCTGCTGCTTTCCACGTTTCCCATGTTGTCTTTTTACAAAGAATCCTCCTTCTCATGAGGTCCCCAAAGTAGGTCAGCCCCGAACTGATGGGATTTTGGTCATTTCCACCCAAATAAAATGGAGCATAAAGAAAGCAGGAATGTTCCTCTAACTTTATTAGCCTTCCTTGGTTATTCTACTTCACAGTAGCTTTCTCACAGACCATATTTATGAGGTGCTAAGGATAATTATATCTAGCCACTGCAAATGCATGGCTGGGTGGCATGAGGGGCTTAGGAACATAATTCAAAAGAGAAGGAGAGGTGGTTTTGACATTATAAATTCAAGCCATTTTTTCTTACACTCAATATCCCAGTAAGAACAAATACAGAGGTACACACCTGACAACAATGTTGTAGAAACTTCCGAGCTTGGGTCCAGAGTGGAGCCTTGAAATCTGGTGCAAATTAAAAACTTCACAGGAATGACAGATGGGCTAACAAATGTGGGCATCTCATCTTCACAGTTGAAGGAGCAGCCTGTGTTTCAAAGGACCCAAACAGGATCCATCTTGGATTTAAACTGGGGTGGGGATATGCAAGGATGTCTTGAATCAGCTCTCCAAGTATTTCACAAATATTCAGGTTTTATCCGCAAATTTGTCAGCATTTATCTGGCAACCCCATCGTCTGCAGGATTAATCGGGAAAGCGCTTTGAAGAAAACACACACACACACACAGAGAGAGAGAGAGAGAGAGAGAGAGAGAGAGAGAGAGAGAGATGTCCGTACCAGCAGAGCCTCCCTTTTGTCTACTGAGGTCTCCTTTTATTAACTATTCTAATATAGCTGATTAACATAACTGATTACATCATTTCTTTGTGGCGCAGAAATTCCCCAAATATAGATAAAGAGGTGTTACATAGGAAGGCTAAATCAATATGCATTTCTACATGTTTTGGTATACCTATGTGCATTGCTCTAATTGGTAAGCTTTACCTTAGTGGTAAGAGATAGTGCTCTAATTGGCAAACTTAACTGAGTAATAAGAGAAGTACTGTATATACTCGAATATAAGCCTAGTTTTTCAGCCCTAAATTTGGGCTGAGAAAAGGGGACCTCGATTTATATGCGGGTCAATACTCTTAGCCACTGAGGCAAGTGCTTGGGTCGGTGGCTAAAAGTCATTTTAAACATTGTGTGCCGCTTCTCATGACCTCCTTCTGCATCACAGGGGAGCGGCGCGCGATGTTTAAAATGACTTTTAGCCACTGACCCAAGCACTTGCATCAGTGGCTAAAAGTCATTTTAAACATCACACACCACTCCCCCAGCTCACAAAGGAGGAGCTGCCAGGCCCTGCTGCATTTCCCACCCTAGACTTACACTCGAGTCAATATGTTTCCCCAGTTTTGGGGGGTTAAATTAGGGGCCTCGACTTATACTTGGGTCGACTTATACTCGAGTCTATACGGGTTAAAAGGGATATTGCTCTTATTGGCAAGCTTAACTAAGAAATAATGAGGGGGGGAGAAGGGAGGGCTACTGTGCTGACATGATCTGCCTGCTGTTGCAGACAAACTTGGGCCTTTGCCATCAGGAAGCTGTTGCCATCTGAAATGGCTCCAGTTATGTCAAGCTCAGGACAGGAGCCCTATTTATTATTTATTTATTTATTTATTTATTTATTTATTGTACTTATATACCACCTATTTTCCCCCGGGGAACTCCGGGCGGTTTACATCAAAAAGAAATATAAACAATCAGACAACAAGTAAAGCAGTTTAAGACAGAGTAATCTAACAGAGCAAATAAAATGATAATAGTAATTTTAAAAATGGTAATAATTAACAAATAGCAGATGGCGGGTTTAAAAAAAAATACTAGTCACCGAACGCCTCTCAGAAAAGTAGAGTTTTTAATGCCTTCCAAAAGGCTGGCAGGGACTCTGCAAGGCGCACTTCGCTGGGGAGATGGTTCCACAGGGTAGGGCCAGCCACAGAGAAGGCTCGGGTACGAGTGGAGGACTTCCGAGCCTCCCTGGGCGTGGCCACCCGCAGCATGTGTGCCCGCGACAACCTGGTCGGTCGGGCCGAAGTTGACCGCTGGTCGATCCGCTCTGCCAGGTAGTCAGGTCCCAGGCGATGGAGGGTTTTATAAATTAAAACCAAGACCTTGAATCTGATTCGGGACTCAACGGGCAAGCAATGCAGGCGGGCCAGAACCAGGACAATTCCCACAATTGTCAAAGGAATGGGTGAGATCAGATCTATGTGGACTTGAAGGAGACCCGGAACCATTATTAATGGAAAGTAGAGATGGGCACGAATTGAAAAAATGATTTTTCGGTTTTTCATTTTTCGTTGCGGGTCCATTTCATTTTGTTTTTATTTTTCGTGAAATTTTTGAAAAAAAATGTGTTTTGTTTTTTCATTTTTACCAACTTTTTGCATGATTTAAAGCATTTCCGCGCGGGGGCGTCCCCCAGTGCTCCAGAAAACACTAAAAAAATGATGCTGGCAGAGACACAGTATAGACTAGGTACGCAGGGAGGCTGCAAAGGCAGCAGCAGGCGTTGCCCAGGGCGTAAGGCAACCACAGAGTGACTGCACTGCGAGGCAAGGGAGGGTACTCACCGAGAGGTACGCACACACACAGGGAGGCTGCAAGAGAAATCTCTTCTTTCTCTCCCCTAAGAGCCAGGCTGCAGCCAGCAGGAACACAGAGACACACACTTGCCTGGCTGGCCTAAAGTAACGAGTCGCAGAGACAGCAATCTTACCCTGACTCCCACCACAGACTGCAAGGAGGATAGGAGCTGCCAAGGCTTTTTATGCCCTCTGTAGCTGCCACATCTACCCAGACTGCAACCTGGGCATGCTATTGGTTGAAATTGTAGAAGAATTTACATGATCCCATCACATGGCTTGCATCCATCTTGTGGCTGGGATCCAATTTGTGTCGTCCTTAAAGGGGAAAGAAAAAATACATCGCGATGGGAGAAAGACAAAAACAAATGTTTTAAGAACCCCAACCCCCTGGTAGGTAATAATTTCAAATAATTATCGCTGCGTTTTTTCAGATGTCCAGGGCGTTTTAATACCCAAGAAATCAATATTAGGCATCTGGGAGCCATTTTGGGTCAATGTCCTCTAACTCCTCTTAAAGGAAAAAAAATACAGTGATCTGAGAAAAGACATAAATGCACGTTTTAAGGACCCCAACCCCCCTGGTAGATATTATCAGGTAGAATAAATAATTATTGCTGGGTTTTTACAGATATTCAGGACGTTTTTTAAAATTTAAAAACAGCTCATTTCATTGCACGTCGCCATTAATGAAAACAAAACGTAACGAACCTAATTTTTGTGGTTCTGTTCGGTTTTTTCCAATTTCATCACAATTTTTGTTATTTGTTTTGTTACGTAACAAAACGAATAACGGAACGATTTTTTTTTGTTTCGTGCCCATCTCTAATGGAAAGGCATGGAATACCTCAGAAATATGCAAGAGGTAGTTTGGCGTAGGGTTTGCCACACTGTTGCCTCCACCATTAGATGGGTAACCCCTGAAAACAACGCAATTCAATAGGACTCCTTTTTCCTTTGCATTTTGGCAGGTGTCCCTATGCAACCCGTTACGGAATAGAAAAGTTATGTTGCGATGAATGCAAAGACAAGGGAATAATCAGCTCTGGAGCTGGCAATTTGGTTGCCGAGTATATAAACAGGATAGAAAAATTGTTTCTAGAAGTCATCGAATGCATGAGTTTCAAAATGCATGGGGGAGTTTGTTCCTTCTATCTTGTGTTTGTATTCCTTGGTTTCTGTTCATGTGGAATGTTGTCACCATGCATGCCTGTCCTCTCCCATTTCCACATTGCTGACCTGAATCCTGTTTGCTCACACTTTGCTACACTTCTGTCTTCCCCATAGCAGATAATTTGTGTGAAAAAGCCCACTGAATTTGCTTCCTGGGATGCATTTGATTTAAGAGAATGATGGGCCAATTCTGAGCAGTTTTAGAAGGGTAGTGATACCCCTTGAGCTCCCGGAAGCATCCGGTCACTTCTGGACAGAGATGCCCTACATAGCTGGATCATTTCCTTTCCATAAACCATGGACACTCCTAAACCAGGCATTAAGCATCTCCAGTAAGCCCTGAGACCACCTTTCTACCTCTGGACCCCTCTGGGGAGCCACATTGTCTACAAGAATCTGCACAGTTGTAGCAGGTGGGGGGGGGAGCATGAAGCACACATGGGCCAAAAGAAGTAGACTTCCAGATTTTTTTAAAAAATATTATGGGATGTTAAGCAATGCAAGGAGATCTGGGGCCTACTTATAAGATGAAGGATGGCCTCAAGAGGCTGGAGCTGGAATCCACGAAATAAACACAATAAAACACTCAAATTTTGCAAAGTTATGACTTTTGTAAATATATATATTCTTAAAAAAACTAAAAGAAAATTGGCCCACCCGCTCCTTCTGGTGTCATTTTAATTACTCCAAATTTCTGTAATGGGCAATTAAGAATTGTGTGTGATCCCGTCAATTCTGACTTATGACAATCCTTTTTCAGAGTTTCCCAGGCAGAACAATACTTAATAGGACACAAAAACAAAACCAGAAAACAAAAGAAAACACATAATGTTCTCCTATACAGAAGTAGTTAATATATGTTAACATTGCAATATATAGAGGAATTCAATAAGGTTACAGGATAAAAGCTATTTTTCAATATGGTTACGATATTTATAATTTAATTCTAATTATATAATTTAATTAATATAATTTAATTATATTATTTTATTATAATATATATTATTTAATTAATATAATTTAATATATTAATTATATAATTAATAAAATTATAATTATATTAATTATATTTTCTTAATTAATGTTGTTAATAATACTTAATAGTGGTTCCCCCTTCTGTTAATCCGGGCGGTGCCCAAGGACCATGCAGCTTGCCCAAGGCCACCCAGGTTGGATGCCCGGTGAAGACTCAAACTCCCAACATCTGGCTCTGAAGCCTGATGCTTAACTCTCTAAGCCAGGCATGTCCAAACTTCAGCCCTCCAGATGTTTTGGACCACAACTCCCAGAATTTCAAGCCTGTATTTCCAGTGGCAAAGGACTGTGGGTGTTGTGGTCCCAAACATCTGGAGGGCCGAAGTTTGGACATGCTTGCAGTCTAAGCTATCCAGCCAGCCTTCTGTTACTGACACCTCAATCAATTAGTATGTTAACTGTTTGTGCTCTGTCTTGCCGAAACTCCTTGAATCTAATATCGCCATCTCTCCCTGCCTCTGTTGATAATTCTGTGTCTTCTTATGTGCCATCAAGTAACCTCTGAGTTATGCATCAGTGCCCCCCAGAAGGTCCTGTTAGTAAAAAGCCCTTCTCAGGTCTGGCAGTCCCAAGGCCGTTGCTCCTTTTATTAAGTCAATCCATCTCTCCTCCCTTCCTCTTCTCCTGCCTGACATCCTCTTGGACTAGCATTCTTTTTCTTTCCAGGCAAGTCTCCGCCTCCTACAATGTGTCCAAAATACAATAGTGCCTAAGCATGTTTTAATGAAGGGCTTGAGTCAAGTGGTTAGAGGGACGCTCTTCTCCCTCTCACAAAATACCAGAACTAGGGGACATCCACTCAAATTGAGGGCTGGGAGAGTGAGAACTGACAAGAGAAAAAAATTACCCAGCGTGTTGTTAGTCTGTGGAACTCCCTGCCACAGGAGGTGGTGATGGCATCTGGCCTGGATGCCTTCAAAAGGGGATTGGACAGATTCCTGGAGGAAAAAAGTCCATCACAGGTTACAAACCATGAGGGAGATGTGTAATCCTCCAGGCTTAAAACCGGGGTACTTCAAGGGCCAGTTGGAGGGGAGTGGTATCAGGAGACAGAGATCTAGTCTTGTGCACTCCCAGGCGCATCTGGTGGGGCCGCTTTGAGATACAGGAAGCTGGACTAGATGGGCCTTTGGCCTGAACCAGCAGGGCTCTTCTTATGTTCTTATGTACTTGCAGGAGGGAGATCAGGCTGGGTCACTTACACGTCTTTCTCTCGCTCTCCTTTCTTTGCAGCAAGAAAAACAGCAGACGCCAAACAAGAGACCCTGGGAAGGCATCCGGAAACTCCAGTCTCCGCCGGCGTGGGTCAAAAAGGACATGGAGGCTGTGGCCCATTCCCCTTTAGAACTCAAAACAACAGTCGAGTGGGAAAAGGCAGGAGCTACGATCCCTCTGGTGGGACAAGACATTATCGACCTCCAGACGGAGGTCTGAGGAGGAGAACTCAAAAGAGAAAAGAGACTCTTTGGACGTCCTTTCCCCGCCGGAAAACAAGAGAAAAACAAACCGACAGACAGATAAGAAAATAATAAATATTACAATGAAAAAGAGCCAATGGGAGGGAGTCCAGGTGGAGACCGAAGAGGGTGTTGGGTTTCTTTTCGAAACCTCCCTGTGAAAGAAGAAGAAGAAGAAGAAGAAGAAGAAGAAGAAGAAGAAGAAGAAGAAGAAGAAGAAGAAGAAGAAGAAGAAGAAGAAGAAGAAAGATGGCGTTAACCTTTGTATCGTTCTCTGCCGACGGAGTTGGGATCACTAGTAATTTGTAGAACATAGTAGCAGTAGGTACCGAATGAACGAAACACGGTCTTCCCCCAGGAAGGAAGGCTGCCAAAGAGGGGAGGGGAAGGGAGAAAGTAGACCCAAGGGAGAGGGAAGGAGACATTCGTAGGGGAGCATGAGATGTTTTCAGGCATTGCATCAGTGGGAAATGAACGGTTGGAGGGTCTTTATCTAGAGGGGACTATTAGTCCTGCCTTGGACATCGAGATAGAAAGAGCAGCCTTCCCAAGAAGCAAAACTAACCCACATAGTGGGGCGGCCATTGTTCCACTGGGCGCAGCCTCTTGCAAGGCGAGTCTTGGGTCTTGGTTATAGGAGGCCATGAAAGATGCCTCCTCCTGCCTGTCTCCTTTCCTCCCTTCAACCAGCTGGAAGGAATCAGAAACTGAGATTTTTGAATGAGAAGGAGCTTTGTCTTTGCTGGTTATGCCCAGCCCCCCGTGACACAGCGGTTCCAGGGATAACAAACAGAGGCAGCCATGTCGATGGGGGGGGGGGGGAGAGAGGAAGGTCTAGTGGATGGCTCCCAAGCGTCTTCTTCCATACTGGATTTTCCAAAACTCTTTGACGACGACAGCAAACATGTGGCATACGGACCACGGGGAGAGCGCTCCTCTTAGGACAATTACGTTCCGCTCAACCTGTCTCTCCAGAAGAAAAGAAATACAAAGACCTTGACTGGGTAGGGGATATTTTTTTTCTAAAAAAATCATGAACAACAACAAAAAAGAATGTAGGTCATTATACTGACTGTTAGTAGATCATAGACACATTTGTCGGGGCCCTTTGTCCAAAAGGGTCACAAAAGCCTCATTTCCCACCCACCCCACCCCACCTGCCCGTGGCTTTTGAAAGACTTGAGAAAACATTTTCCCCCTCTTTCCCTTACTCAGAGTGGACAATTCCCAGTTAACGGACCTGGAGAGGTTGAGGGTATTGCCTTAGGACTAGGGAGACAAACTGAAAAAAACAAGTAACATCCACTTGGGGAAAAATCTATTTTTTTCTTCTTTTTCTTTTCTTCAATAAAAAGAGAACTTGAAACCCATGGGCTACCTTTTCTTGAACTTGTGTCATTCTAAAAACATTTCCAGGCTGTTCTTTCCTCTTTTCTTTCTTTCTTCCTTCCTTTCTTTCTTTCTTTCTTTCTTTCTTTCTTTTTTGAATCCACAGAAGAAATAGGGACGGATCTAACAGGCAGATCCATCCCACATACTGGTTAGAGGCATTGTATTCTGATGAGGAAATTACCTAATCCCACCCAGGCACCTTTCTTCTGAGATTGTCAGTACAGAGAAAGAGGAGGGCACTGCCAGGTATTATATGGTATAAATTATATTACTCCAGGAGATATCCACTGTGACTTAGTTTGCTTTCACATGACCACTAAAATCCGCTGCAAAGTGCTCGCAGATGCGGAGCATAAAATCGTTTTCCCACAAGCAGCAGACTTTAAAAAATAAATGGCAACCATGCCCACTTAAGCGCAACCCAGTGCATTTTACAACTACCTGGTCTCGAGGTGGTAAAATCCATGTCACTGTTCTGGTGCGAATTTTAAACCGTCACTCGAGTCCGTGGGAACATGGAAAATCTGCACCAAAACCTTTCCACCCCCATTATGATGTCTTTGCTGCGGTTCTCAGTTGTGGGATCAGAATGGTTGTGGATTTTCCAAATTGAACCATGGGAACATCCGACCTGCAACATCAACCATGTGACCACTCCAGGGGATGATCCAGATCAAAGTTTGCTGTGGATTTTAGTGGTCGCGTGAAAGAGCCATATATTCTCTCTCCCTCCCTCCCTCCCTCTGAAGTTCCTTCCTTCCTTCCTTCCTTCCTTCCTTCCTTCCTTCCTTCCTTCCTTCCTTCCTTTGTTTGTTTGTTTGTTGATTTGTTCATTCGTTCGTTCCTTCCTTCCCATGACCTGTACATGCTTTCCAGTTCCTTCCTTCCTTCCTTCCTTCCTTCCTTCCTTCCTTCCTTCCTTCCTTCCTCCGTTTGTTTGTTTGTTGATTCGTTCATTCATTCATTCCTTCCTTCCCATGACCTGTACATGCTTTCCAGTTCCTTCCTTCCTTCCTTCCTTCCTTCCTTCCTTCCTTCCTTCCTTCCATCTATCTATCTATCTATCTATCTATCTATCTATCTATCTATCTATCTATCTATCTATCTATCTATCTATCTATCTATCCCTTCCTTCTCTCTCTCTCTCTCTCTCTCTCTCTCTCTCTCTCTCTCTCTCTCTGTCTGTCTGACTGACTGACTGACTGACCGTCTGTCTGTTTAAAAAATACCTCCCTCTTTCTCCATGGAAGGGACCCAAAGCAGCTTACAACACTGAAGGACAAGAGATAGTTGGAAACAATGAGTATACTACAGTTCCCAAGTAACATTAATATTCAAAGCGTAGGGCAATTAGTATGAAGAGGTATCCTGCAGCATTAAAAAGGCAATATTAAACCTAAGAACAATAAGTGAACATATGTAAAAAAAAAAAGCCACGTTGAGAGATGGAAAACTAAAAATGGAAAAGCACGTGTAGTACTACAAGTCCAGCCCAGCCAGTAATGCATAACCATCGATCTAAAAATCACATAACAGGTAACTAGTCACTGATGGAAAGTCTCCTAGAAGGGAAAAGTCTTTTTCTGCTTTGGGAAGGACAGGAAAGATGGGGACAGCTGGGCCTCCAGTGGGAGGGCATTCCAAAGTCTGGGAACCGCAACAGAAAACACAGTGTCCTTTGAAGTTGGTGGGACTGAGAGATTAACCCTACATCCTCTTGCTGATACAATGGAAACTGTAGTTTGGAAAGGGAGATACATGTTCAAATTGATTGAGAAATATTGATGTTTTCAGGAGGAACAAAATAGTCACTGATTCCTTTTTTCAGAGATAATATGGTAACCTGCTATTTACCAATGTAACAGTCAGCAATAGTTAAAACAAAAATAAGTGAGAAGGACTATTTAGCGGTCTTTTTTAAAAAATAGGCTAAGATCAGGATTTTTTTTAATTAAAACAAAACTTCAGTATATTTCTGCACAAACTACAAAAAAACCTGCCTGTGAATTACCTGCCCCCCAACCTGTTTGTGTTAATATAATGTTATGCTTTTTCTCTTGTGAATCTTAGTTGTTTTTCCTTGGTGGGAAGTATTTGGGAATAAGAGTCCTTTATTTAATCATAAGAAATGTATTTGCTGTGGGTGTTGTCACTGCAATAATCTTTTCCACAAAGTTCTGGATGCAATTTAGAAATACAGTGGTACCTTGTATAAAGGAATGGTCACAATTAAGACAGGCACATGCGCTGCACACCAACCAATGAGTGGTTTGGCCAGTTCTGTTTGAGGAGGATTGGACCTCTTTGGCACTTGCGGTGCCACACCTCACATTCGTATTTCAACAGAAATATGAAGTCATAAGAACATAAGAAGAGCCATGTTGGATCAGGCCAAGGGCCCATCTAGTCCAGTGTCCTATATCTCACAGTGGCCCCACCAGATGCATCTGGGAGTGCATGAGACTAGATATCTGTCTCCTGATACCACTCCCCTGCATCTGGCCCTTGAAGTACCCCAGTTTTAAGCCTGGAGATTACACATCTCCATCATGGTTTGTAACCTGTGATGGACTTTTCCTCCAGGAATCTGTCCCATCCCCTTTTGAAGGCATCCAGGCCAGATCCTTGTCTCCTTGTCTACATGTGCTACTACGTCAAGCCTTCTCCTCCATCATCATTTACGTTGTCCTCTTAGCTCTGATTATGATTTGGGTAGATGTATTCATCTTTCAAGGCCTTCCACCCAACTGGTTTTTTCTGTGGTTTTGGTTTCCACAGTTTACTTTCAAGGATCTGGGAGGTCTTTCTTGCAGTACAACCATGGGTGGTATGGGACAGGCCTAACATGAGGGCCCCTCGTGCTGCCTCTTCATTCGACGCTCTAGAAATGACATCAGAAGAATGATGAGGTTTGTTTCAGTCTTTATTAGAGTTGGGCACGAAACAAGCGATTTTTCGTTTTCGTTTTTGTTTTTTCGTTTCGTTACGCAATGAAAACGAAATGATTTTTTAAAAAAAAAAAACAAAACAAAACCAAAAATGAAACGACCAAATTTGCCATGTTTTTCATTTTCGTTGCAGCAGATGCATTGAACTAAAAAGAATGCTAACGAAACAGCAATTTTTCGTTTTTGTTTTCATTTTTTCGTTTCATTACCTAATGAAACGAAAACATTTTTTTTTTACAAAAAACGTCACAAAAACGAAAACAAACCGAAACGGACCCCTAAATGACCAAACAATAAACGAAACACCATTTTTTGAGTCATGCCCATCTCTGGTCTTTATGGTTGGACAGAGGAGCTCTGTGATTATGCCATGCTGCAGAGCTAAAGATTGTCCCGGCCAGGACATTATGTCAGATGTAGTAGGACCATTCCCTCCAGTACTTTTCTATTGAATGTTTGCTCATCGTTGTTCTCTTCAGGACAAACATGTTTTAGGAGTCTTGTGGCATAGTGATTAAACTGCTGTACTGCAGCCATAACTGTGCTCATGACCTGGGGTTCAATTCCACGTTGTGGGTTCAAGGTTCACTCAGCCTTCCATCTTTCTGAGATCGGTAAAACAAGTACCCAGCTCACTGGAGGGCAGGACCAATGCATAGCCCGCATTAATAAATTGGAAACCACTCAGAGAGTGCTTTAAGCACTATGGGGTAGTATATAAGGAGACCACTTTGCTTTTGCTTTGCTTGTTGAAAAAGAGGCTTTGTGTTACTGGGTTCTCCCTTCCCCTTGCAACAGGAACTTCTGAAATTCTAGAGGAAATTCAGCCTTGGGTCCCCAGATGTTCTAGCACTACAAATCCTGGCCAGCCATGCTAAAAATGAAGAGTCCAAGAACACCTGGATTACTCAAGGTTAGGAGCTGTGGGTGTAGAGCAGTAGTCCTCAACCTGTGGGTCCCCAGATGTTCCTGATCTGCATCTCCCAGAAGTCTTGAGCTCTAGCTGAGCTGGCTAGGATTTCTGGGAGTTGCAGGCCATGAACATCTGGGGACCCACAGGTTGAGAACCACTGGTGTAGAGCCTTATCCCTAGCAGCAGGTACAGAGAAGGACTTATAGAGATCATTGCCTTCTCAACAGACATTATTAAAGGTCTAATGTGTGCGTTAGATGGTGTACACATACATTCAATGATTAGAACTATCTAAAACAAAACCCTCATCAAATCCTTCTTTCCTCTTCCACGTTTCTTTCAATCTCTTGGCTCCATGGTATGTCCTCACCTACTGAATCTGAATTGTTGTAAGACCCTACAAAGATGTGCTTTGTCAAGTAAGACACCTCAATGAGTTCTCGTAAGCACTTGGGTACTTCTGCTGAGAAAAATATATGCAGAAAATTCATAACTTCAATTTATTTATTTATTTTCAATATTTTGACTCCACCTTTCTAACGCTACAAAGAGCATGCAAAAAGAAAAAAATCCATTATGAGGGATAGGAACTAACATGGGAAACACTGGTGTTCTTATGCAATCAGTCAATGCAATCATGCTTGGTAATCCCTCTAAAAGTCACGCAATAGGTAGTGCATCATTCAGGGAAAGCTTGCCTGAAGAGGAAGGTCTTTGCCTACTCGAACACGGGGCAATTGGCAGTCCATCCTGAATGATTGGCATCAGTCTCCATGAAAATAAAAGGAGGGGTGTGTGGCGTATACATGTGCTGAAAGAAAGAAAAATATATTTCCCCCCAACAAAATAAGAGAAAAGGGAGGGAGGGAGGGAGGGAGGGAAAGCCAATGCAATTCTTGGTTGCGTCAACAGAACCATCCTGTCTAGATCAAGGGAAGTGATACTACCACTCTATTCTGCTCTGGTCAGACCCCACCTAGAGTCCTGTGTCCAGTTCTGTGTGCCTCAATTTAAAAAGGATGTTGACAACCTCGAGCGGGTGCAGAGGAGGGTGACCAGGATGGTTGAGGAAAGTCTTATGAGGAATGGCTTAGGGAACTGGGAATGTTTAGCCTTTCAAAAAGAAGACTGAGAGGGGATATGATAGCTATGTTTAAATATTTGAAAGGATGCCATGTTTTCCATGGCTTCAGAGACTAGGACTCGGGGCAATGGTTTCAAACTACAGGAAAAGAGATTCCATTTGAACATTAGAAAGAACTTCATGACAGAGCTGTTCGTCAGTGGAATATGCTGCCATGGAGGGTGATGGAGTCTCCTTCTTTGGAGGTTTTTAAGCAGAGGCTGGATGCCCATCTATCGGAAATATTGTGATGGGGTTCCTGCATGGCAGGCGGTTGGACTAGATGGCCCTTGAGGTCTCTTCCAACTCTATGATTCTATGATTCTACCATGATCCACAAGGTCCCTTCCACCTCTTCAGTTCTGAGATTATTATTGAACTGTTGGAAAGCTCAGCAGTTAAGTTCTCCTGCTGAGGAGGTACGAGGCAGGGGTCCTCAAACTTTTCAAACAGGAGGCCAGTCCGTTGCCCCAAGACACCACTGGGGCCAGACCACAGTATGGGAAAAAAGCTGACATGGAAAAAAGGGGGAGGGGGAAGTGGGCAGAGCCCTGCCCCCACCACCCCGACCTCCTCCTTCCCCCAGGCCCAGGGCCCCCTGCCACACCCAAGCATCAAAGAAAAAAATTCAATTTGGACGCAATCCTCCAGATGCACTGTGGTGGTGGAGAGGCCCATGCTCGGGGACCTCCACCATCTCAAAGATGGGCAAGGATGACGGTCAGGGTGTGGGGAAGGGGGGAAACACCACCTCATCCCCTCCAGCATGGTGCCAGTGCGGCCAGTAGCACCAGCCACCCAACCCAGGCCCTGCACACCTCCGCTGCCCCTGGAAAGTGCAGACGGAGGGGGATCTGGAGAACGCTGGAATGGCGTCCACTGTGGGGTGCAGCCATGGAGGTTGGCCTGGTCCTGCTCTGGATCTCTGCCCTGAGGTGCCGCTGCTGGGGTCCCTCTGGTGCACCTCCTCCTCCGACTCCTGCGGCAGCGGCTGGGGTGGCTCTCCTCCCTTGCTTTGGGCACCTTCCTCTGGCCGTCTTGCCTGTGGAGAGATGGCTGGGGACAGAAGGAGGCAGCAGCTGGGGTGGACCCAGGCCCCTCCTCACTTCCTGGGTGGCTGCACATGGATCTGGCCATGCCCCCTGGCCGTGCACCCTCGCTGCTCCCCAGAGGGAGGGCCGTCTATTCTCCTGGCCGGCCTGGACCGCCTTGGCACACTGTGGGCGGGAGGTGCTGGGAGATAGGTAGTGTGGGGGCGGGGAGGGGGGTTCTGTGGTTGCCAGAGGGCTGGGTTCAGGGCCCTAGCGGGCTGCATCTGACCCCCAGGCTGTAGTTTGAGGACCCCTGAGTTAGAGGTTGAGAGTTTGATCCCCCACTGTTTCTCCTTGACATGGCCTGGAATCAGGGTTCTTTCCAGATCTTCAATTCATTTATTTTTCTTCTCCTCCTCCTTCTTGGTTCCAAATTCTCACTCATCTCACAGGCTTCCCTTGAGCTCATTCCTGTCTCAGTTTTGTTCCCTCCCTCCTCCGGATCATTGTTAGAATCTCAGGTACTGAGTTCCTTAGAGAGAGAGAGAGAGAGAGAGAGAGAGAGAAGGACATTAATGGAAGTTTTTAAGAGGGAACTGTAAGCAAATATGAAGCCCCAAAGCATCTGAACAAGTCTGCAGATGGGAAGACAGACCATGGAATTATTGCTTCCTGGCACTCTGTCCTATGTAGGATTTGTTGAGCTCCGTGTACACAAGTAAAGTATTCGAGCAGATTAATTTTTTGCCATATTGTGATTTACCAGAGTCAACAGAGGATCAGCCTATTAATCCTACTGAGTTCAAGAAGCTTAAAATGAATTCACTGTTAATGTGTAAATACAACTGGGCTTCAAACCTAGCTATATGAACCCAACTAGGAATCATTTGTGCTAGTGGTCCCTGAGCAAATATCTGGGGTTTCTGTTTCCCATTGCCATGGAGGTGAGCCAGGTGTCAATCATCTTCTTTTAACTGGTCTCTAAAACATCTGCTTACTCACTTAGAGACACCCTGGCCCTGGGTTGCTCCCTGCAGTGGTTCAACATCTGTGCCGGTACCTCGGTTGCCACTGAAACATTGCCAGAAATGTAATACTAAGCACCAGGCTGGTTTGTACGTCCTAGAAGAGTTTCAGAGAAAGACACACCCTCCCAAAAATGCATGCACATACATGTGTGCACATACACACACAATATCCATCAGTCGATCTCAAGTTCTTTCACCCTAACCCAGGCTTTAAAATGAACATGGCAGGCCTTCCTCAGATTAATACCTGATGAATTCCAAGGAAGCCATGGAAATTTTGATGGGACACATAGAGATTATCTGAGTTGTTTCAGATATTAATCCCTCTCCTGGGCTTTGGTGGTGATGGCGGTGGTAGCTCATTGTGAGCCCAGCAGGTAAGCGATCCCTTTTATTAGATATGGGCACGACTTGGCGAAATTCTCATTTCCGTTTCCATTTCTCGTTTCCGTTACGCAACGGAAACGGTAACGACAATTACTCTGCCAGAACTCGAACTCGAACCGACTAAAGAAAAATTGGTTCTGATTTGTCGTTGTCGTTCCTGGCATCACAGCGATCGCGCGATGCCAAGCGGCACAGGAAAAAAGTTTTTAAAATAAAAAAAACCCGATTCCCGGCCAAAAAAGCAGGCGAAAATATGCCTGCCTGAGGGCACCTACCAGAGGGGTGGTTTCTGGGGGGGGGTCCCCGGCCTCCCCCTCCGCCTCTCCTGGGCTGCGCAAAGTGCGCATCCTCGTCGAGTCGCCAACTCGCCAAGTGGCGCGGCAGAGAAAAAAAGTTTTAAAAATAAAAAACCCGATTCCCGGCCAAAAAAGCAGGCGAAAAATATGCCTGCCTCAGTGAGGGCACCTACCAGAAGGGTGGTTTCTGGGGGGGGTCCCCCGGCCTCCCCCCTCTCCTCTCCTGGGCTGCGCATCCTCGTCGTCTCGCCAACTCGCCATGCCATGCGGTGCGGGCGGGGGATCCAAAATGGGGCGACCGCAATATTCATTTTGAAATTGCGTGGTCCAAAAACACACCAAAGCACCACAGAAACATGCGAAAATAGCTATTTTAAAACTGCCTGAATTTTTTCAGTAGCAGCAGTGGGTTTTTCTTGCAACAAAACATCTCCATTTATTTTATTTTATTTTATTTTTATTTTTATTTTTTTACACCTGCGCAATGATGGGCTGGCCATGGGAGTGGACCATGCAAATTTTTGGAGCCATTCCACCAATTGCATCGCCACTTGGCCAGGTTTTGACCGAGACTTCTGGGATGTGCCAGTCAGGCATAAAAAGCCACTAACCCTAGCCAGAACCCGAACCCGAACCCTAACCCATACGCCAGTACACTGTCCTTCTTAGTGGGTCAGAGAGGCACCCAGAGGTGCACCCCAGTAACTCACCCTAACCTTACCAGTAACCCTAAGCCTAGCCCTTGCGCTAACCCCTAACCCCAAGCCAGATCTGTGTACTCGCATTGCACTACAGCAAGTACACTTCCCTTCTTAGTGAGTCACAGTGGGCGCCCGTAGGGGTCCTCTGTCACTTCGTTCCCCAGCCCAAGTGCACCGCAGGCAGTGAGTCACAGAGGCACCCGAAAGAGAGGTGCCTCTGCCTGCTGCAACTGCAACTTAATGGTATGCATATCCAATTGGCTATGCATACCATTTTGTAGCGGGCCAGAGGAGGCACCCACCCCAGAGAGGTGCCTCCAGGAGCCCGCTTTCCCTTCAAGGCGGGCCAGAGGAGGCACCCACCCCAGAGAGGTGCCTCCAGGAGCCCCCCCCCAAAAAACCAGTACTAACGACAGACAAAAAACCGACAAACGAAACGACAATTTTTTGGAAAATTTCGCGAAAAATGGAAACGAGCCGAAACGGGCCAGCTCCGACACACGACAACTCGAAACGTGATTTTTCCTGGTCGTGCCCATCTCTACCTTTTACAGATGGAATGAAACCATTCATTTCAATAACAAAAATGACCATTTTGTTTCATCGGTAATGAAATGCTGCTTCCTTGTTTCATTTCATGTTTTTTATTTTGTTACCTAACAAAACAATGAAACAACATTTCATTTCTCATTTTGTGCCCATCTCTAATTACAATCAGAAGATTTTCCTGGAGTTGTTGTTGTTGTTCAGTCGTTCAGTCGTGTCCGACTCTTCGTGACCCCATGGACCAGAGCTCACCAGGCCTTCCTATCCTCCACTGCCTCCCAGAGTTTGGTCAAATCCATATTGGTTGCATCAATGACACCGTCCAACCATCTCATTCTCTGCCATCCTCTTTTCCTTTTGCCTTCAATCTTTCCTAACATCAGGGACTTTTCCAAGGACTCCTCTCTCCTCATGAGGTGGCCAAAGTACTGGAGCCTCAGCTTCAAAATCTGTCCTTCCAGTGAACATTCGGGGTTGATTTCTTTCAGAATGGATAGGTTTTATCTCCTGCAATCCAGGGGACTCTCAAGACTCTCCTCCAGCACTACAGCTCAAAAGCATCAATTCTGCGGCGATCAGCCTTCTTTATAGTCCAGCTCTCACTTCCATACATCACTACTGGAAAAACCATAGCTTTGACTGTCCTGACCTTAGTTGGCAAAGTGATGTGTCTGCTCTTTAGGATGCTACCTAGGTTTGCCATTGATTTCTTCCCAAGAAGCAGGTGTCTTTTTATTTCGTTGCTGCAGTCGCCATCTGCAGTGATCAAGGAGCCCAAGAAAATAAACTCTGCCATTGCATCCATTTCTTCCCCTTCTATTTGCCAGGAGGTGATGGGACCGGTGGCCATGATCTTAGTTTTTTTGATGTTGAGCTTCAGCCCATTATCCTGTTACATAAGCAAGGGTGTGTTCAGACTGCAGGTTGCAACCGGCATCCTGGCATTTGCACACACTGAGGGATTTCCTTTCTTAACGCAGTGCAAACTGTTCTCAATAATGCTATCTGGCTGTGATTAGGGTGATTGTAAAAAAGTTAAGGGAGGTAATTATGAGTGTTAGTCTGGGTAGGGGGTGGGGGGAAGATGTTCCCTTCAAGAATGGATCAAGCTGCCCAGATACCCTTCAGAGGGTGAAATTGTTGAACCAATGACCCCAAGAGGTGGTGAGTGCTCCAACACTGGAGGCATTCAAGAGAACTTTTGACAAGCACCTGGCAGATATCCTATGATTTACTGCGTGAAGCAGGGGGTTGGACTTGATGGCCTTATAGTCTCCTTCTAAATTCACTATGCCATGAATCTATGATTCTACAATTGTGTGGAATTATACTTGAACCAGATCTACCAGCAGACCAAGTTAGACATGTGTCCCAACACTAGTCCACACTTCTTTGTTTGTCGACCATGAAGAAACCATGCTGGCCACATTTTGGCAGGGTCTAAGAGGATTCGTATAAATACCATCTGTCTACAAACAAGGAATCAAGATCACTGAGCAATTTCTATTGGTCAACAATCAATAGAACACACCAACTGTTAAGAGTGGTATTTTCAATTGGGATTCCAAGTTAGAGTGGTCTTTATTTTGAGATTCCAAGTTGAGAGTGGCCTTTTCTATTGAGATTTGCAGTCAATTTACAGAAATCCCATGGATTCTCTAGCTAGGAACACCCAGAATCAAGTAATCACAGAATCACAGAATCACAGAGTTGAGAGTGACCTCAAAGGCCATCCAGTCCTACCCCCTGCCAGGCAGGAACCCCCCCATCAAAGGACTCCCGACAGATGGCCATCCTGCCCTCTGCTTAAAAACCTCCAAAGGAGACTCCACCACCCTCAGTGGCAGCACATTCCACTGCTGGATAACTCTAACTGTCCTGAAGATCTTCCTAATGTTTGAATTGAATCTCTTTTCCTGTAGTTTGAGACCAGTGCCCCGAGTCCTAGTCTCTGAAGACACGGAAAACAAACCAGTCCCCTCTTCAAAGTGACATCCTTTCAAATATTTAAACATAGCTATCATGTTTAAAGTGTCCGTGTGGCTCTCATTTGCACATGAAGATCACTGCAAGCATGAATCACAGGAAAAGTTGAGATCAGGATTTGTTTGTTTTCTCTTCTTCTTTTCACTTCTTATTACAACTGAAGCAAAAGAAGGAAGCTCTCAGCACTTCACAGTATCTAACCACCCTCTTGCCTGCTGCCAAAAGCAGCATCTTCATGTACAAGCATATCTGTGATGTCATTAAAAACATACATATTTTTTCAGGTGAGATTGTTTTTTCTTGCTGCACCTAGCAACTGCCTAATGGCATTTCTGACTCAATTAGAGATGGAACTTTATAAATAAAGGAGTTAATTTAAGAGAATAGAAATTCCTTTGTTTTAAAGGAGGAAGATGGCAAGAAGAACATGTATTTGTCATGTGATATGCATTTGTTATATTTGAGACTGTTAGTCAAAAGTAAAATAACCTCACATGCTGAGCTACAGCATATAACACTATTGTATTTATTAGAGTTATCATTTTAATGCTTATTTCCGATGAAGCTGTTTGGATGAACACCGATGAAGCTGTTTGGATGAACAGTGAAACGTTTCTTCTCTCAAAAAAGAAGTCCAGTAGCCATGACTCAACTCCCAGTTAAACGAACCTGGATGACTGAGAATCTTCACAGACGTATTTCCAAAGTGTTCTGCACCAGCCTAGTTAAAATACAAAGCTCAGTGAAAAATCTCTAAATGGATCTTGGTGGATGCTGCCTTGCAGAATCTTTCAATTTCTTCTTTCCTGCCCACAAAGACTCCCTATTCTTTTTCTGCTTCTCACAGCATCTCCAAGTGTTCTTAGAGCCCTCTGGCTCACCTTTAGCTTTTGTTGGAGCAGGAGGATGTTATGAAATCACAGGAATCAAATTTGTTTTCCTTTTGGAGACTCATAAGGACATAAGAACATAAGAAGAGGCATGCTGAGTTAGGCCAAAGGCCCATCTAGTCCAGCTTCTTGTATCTCACAGTGGCCCCACCAGATGCATCCGGGAGCACACAAGACTAATGACTCCTGATACCACTCCCCTGAATCTGGCCCTTGAAGTACCCCAGTTTTAAGCCTGGAGTGGAGATGATACATCTCTATCATGGCTTGTAACCTGTGATGGACTTTTCCTCCAGGAATCTGTCCAACCCCCTTTTGAAGGCATCCAGGCCAGATGCTATCACCACATCCTGTGGCAGGGAGTTCCACGGACTAAAATATTTTCTTTTGTCTGTTCTTACTCTCCCAGCCCTCAATTTGAGTGGATGTCCCGTAGCTCTGGTGTTTTGTGAGAGGGAGAGGAGCGTCCCTCTATCCACTTTACTCATGTCCTGCATTATTTTGTATGTCTCAATCATATCTCCCCTCAGGCGTCTTTTTTTTTCCAGACTAAAGAGCCCCAAATGTTTTAGCCTTTCCTCATAAGGGAGATCCCCCAGCCCAGTAATCATTTTAGTCGCTCTTCTTTGCACCTTTTCCAGTTCCACTATGTCTTTTTTGAGATGCGGAGACCAGGATTGTACACAATACTCCAGGTGTGGCCTTACTATCGTCTTGTTACTTGGATTAATTCTTTTTTGTGATATATCTATGCTTCCCCTCTTTCCTGGGCCACCTACACTGCCTGTGTCAATTATTTCTGTACAGTTTTCTCGTCCTTCATTTTAATTAAAAATGATGGCATGAATCCGGAAGCAAAGGATCGCCATTCCTGCATTTTGTTAAGACTTCCTATGGAAAGGAAGCAAAAGAAGGCATCAGATCCCTCACAACCCAAGTACGGACCATCTACATTGCGTGCAAGATGCTTCTGCATGCATGTTCTAAAATTGATGAGGAAACAGCTACGCAGACGAGTGTGATGTGACTGGCCGGGCAGGTGCAAAATCTCCACAGCTGGTGTGATCTGGCACTTGGCAAGTCTAATTAGAAATGCGCTTCTCTGGTTCCAATCCCCATCTGTTATGAAGCACCCTGACCTGGGGTCAATCCGTATCTCTCGCTCTAACCCAACTCACAGGGATCTTGAGGGGAAAAACTGGGGTGCGGGGGGAGGGCAGGGATGTCATTTTCTTCCTGGAAGAAGGAGAGGAGATATCTCAGGGTGGGGAATCTGTGATCTTTCCAATGCAGATGTTTAGAGATGGGCAACAACTTCTGGTCTGGTAGTTCGTGCAGGTTCGTTTCTCACTGCGTCAAAGCCATGGCTCTTCTGGTGAATAGTGAGTGGGCTCCCCTGCCCCACCTCCCATCAGAGCAGGTCGGGCTTTCAACTGCTGAACACCTACTTTGGTAATCAACTTCCCAGCATGAACTGCCAAACCACTGGTTCATGTCCATCTCTATTGATGATCTATTACGCCAGTCTAAGGGCGTTTATACACGACCCCTAAGCTCCGCCGCAAATGGCTGCAAGGTCCGGACCTTAAAAATGTTTACCCACCAGCTCCGGACTTTGCAGACAATTAAGTGCGACCCCGCCCACTTTAGCGCGACCAAACAGCAGTTTTCTTGTACCTGGTCTTTGATGGTGACAAATATTTGATCCGGTGTAAGGATAGTGAGTGCGGGGCTCTCCTGGCTTCTGTTTGTTCTTTTTTTGCGCCCCACCCCTTTAAGAGATCTGAATGCTGCCGGGAACAGGAGGTAAACCGGCATTCTTTTCTTTCTTTTTTCTCCCTCCCTCAGGCAGCCAGCAACCAGGAAGTGCCGAGGGGGGTGGGGACAGAGGAAGACAGAGGAAGAGCGACGAACCCCTAAGATCTCTGGTCTGAATTTAAGTGGCCAGCGGATCTTAGGGGTCGTGTAAAAAGGCCCTAAGTATTATCTCTGCCACACAGTAGCCACATCTATCCGCATGCAGGGGAGTGGGGTTCATCCCAAACAAGGAAGTAAATGGGCCTTGACCTCAGCTTTTGCTGTGCTGTCCCGATTAAGCTTTGAATTAGCACAGGCATGTCCAAATTTTGGCCCTCCTGATGTTATGGACCACAACTCCAAGAATTCTAAGCTTAGACTGCCAGCGACAAAGAACTGTGGGAGTTACAGTCCAAAACATCTGGAGAGCTGAAGTTTGGACATACCTGCATTAGCATCTATGCACACAATTTGCAGGGAACATTGACTCCAATGGTTCCCATTCTTAGGTAACCCAGGTGTTCTGAGACTACAGTTCCCAGAAACCTTCACCACCAGCTGTGCTGGCTGGGATTTCTGAGAGGTTCAGCCGAAGAACACTTGGGTGACCGAAGGTTGAGAATCACTGTACTACTCCCATGAACCCTCACTATGAACCATGCTTGTAGGGACTGATAGAACTACCAAAGGTAACCTCCCTAAAGCCTTAAATAATTGTCTTAGGGCGTTTATACACGACCCCTAAACTCCGGGGCAAATGGCTCCCAGCTCCGGAGCTTAAAAATGTTTCCCCACCAGCTCTGGAGTTAACAGGAAATTAAGTGTGACCACACCCACTTTAGCGCATCCCAGCGCACCTTTCAAGTACCTGCTCTTTGGAGGTGAAAATTATTTGATCCGGTGTAACGATAGTGAGTGCGGGGCTCTCCTTGCTTCTGTTTGTTGTTTTTTGGCTCCCGCCCCTTTAAGAGTTACTTTTACAGAGAGAGAGGCAGAACTGAGGTGAGCGGCATGCTTTTCTTTCTCTTTTTCTCCCTCTCCTCACGCAGCCAGCAGCCAGGAAGTGCGGAGGGGGTGGGAATGCAGGAAGAGCGACGAACCCCTAAGATCTCTGGTCCAAATTTAAGTGGCCAGCGGATCTTAGGGGTCGTGTAAAAAGGCCCTTAGACAAGGCATGTCCAAACTTCAGCCCTCCAGATGTTTTGGACCACAACTCCCAGAAGCCTTTACCATTGGCAATCTAAGCTTAGAATTCTGGGAGTTGTGATCCAAAACATCAGGATCACAACTCCCAGACATGCCTGACGTCCAATTTGGGCTCCAAGGGGAACAGAGGCATCTCTCCACTTGCTCTTTTTGGAAATGAAGACTTCACACTAAGCTTGTCTTCATCCATTCTCCTGAACTATTTATAATCTTAGATCTGAAAACTGCAGAATTATTAGGGGCCTTTTGGATCCTTCAAGCCCATCCTTGTCATGTAAAACTGGCGGGGATTTAAACTCTTAACCTCTGGCTCTGCAGACAGACAGCTAAAACACTGAGGTGTTGCCAAGCTCCTGTGGTTCCGTAGGGGTTACTCAAGCCACTTCCAAATCTAACCCTTTTCTGCAGACATCCTGAGGAGAGAGAAAATCTCTTGAGCTGGGATCCTTTGATTGATCTCCAAGATGCTTCCATGTAACCCTGAGTCTGTAAACACCCAACAAAGGTGAACAAAGACTTTTGGTTGTTGTGACTTTTTCGGGCTGTTTGGCCATGTTCTGGAAGTTTTTCTTCCTGACGTTTCAACAGACTCTGTGGCCGGCATCTTCAGAGGGCAAGGAGCTCAGGGGACAAGGAGTTCTCTGTGTGCTTTTGGTTATAAAGTGAGTGAGGACAAGTTTCCTCAACTTAAAAAAAAAAAACCCAATCTCACTCACTTTATAACCCAAAAGAGAGAGACAACTCCTAGTTCCCTGAGCAACTTGCCCTCTGAAGATGTCAGCAACAGAATCTGGCAAAAATGTCAGGAAGAAAAACCTCCAGAACATGGCCAAACAGCCCAAAAAAACTCATAACAACTCTCGGATCCTGGATGTGAAAGCCTTCCAGAATACAAAGACTTTTGGGTCTTGTTGTGTGCAGAGCTAGACTCATTGAAGCAGCTGTGGCTATTTGGGAAGTGGTTTGTGGCCACAGGCCAACCACCACCTTTTGAAATGGCCACAAATGCAGCCCCTTTGGGTGCACTTGAAAGCAGGTGCCTTATAAAGTAATTCACTCACTTTCCATGGCTCCAGAGTGCCCCCTCCTGGTCTTGATAAGCTGAAGAAAATGTGAGACAAGGGGTTGGGGTGGAGTGGATTTACACACGTCTTCTCTTGCAATGTAAAAATGTGGTGCAGGGTGGACAGAAGAAATACAGTGGAGCCTTGACTTACGAGATTAATCCATTCCGAGCAAATGCTCATAAATCGGTTAACTCGTTAAGTCAGGGAGCGAACGGATTTCAACAACTCACGGCTTCCACCACCACCACCAGGTGTGTTGGGGGGAGAAGCAGCGGGTGGTTTAAAATGTCTTTCAGCCACATTGGCAAGCTTGCCTCAGTGCCTGAAAGACATTTTAAACAACGGGCCTCCCCCCCCCCACACACACACACAAGGGGAGGAGAGGGGGAAAGTGTGTGTTGTTTGAAATGTCTTTCAGGCATGGAGGCAAGCTTGCCAATGTGGCTGAAAGACATTTTAAACAGTGCACGCCCCCCCCCTGCAACCGCCCCGGTTTTTTAAAAAATGGTAAGTTGGGGAAACCAAATCACTAACTCGTATGGCGGCAGGAGAAAAAATATATCAAACAATCCCACTCATAAATCGGGATTCTCGGTAGTCAGGCGCATCGTAAGTCTGGGTGCCACTGTAAGTATTTTTGTGTGAGAGAGGATTTGCTTTCTCTGTGAAAGTTTTAAAGTTTAAGTTTTAAAATCCGTTTTAATGATTTGGAAAGTGTTTGATTTAGAGGTGAATAATTGGCCCAGCTTGTAATTGCCCTCAATTCCAAGGAACCACAGGCCTCTGAAATTTGATCACACACTTCCCCTAACTCCTCTTTGCCATCTGTTGTGCCTGGACAGGCGAGGAAATCCTAAGATTGAGATGGATTTTTTAAAAAAACAAAAATCTATCTGCAGTTTCAGGAAAGAAGATGACCTAGAATGAGATGGATTCCGTTCATAAAGGAGCCGCAGCCTTTATTTTGCAGGACCTGAGCAGAGGCCTTGGTATTAAGATCTTTTGGAGGCCATTAACTCATGAAACTATTTTCCTAGCAATAATTGTTTGTCTCCTGCATCTTGTCCTAGAACAGTGTTGGCGAACCTAGGGCATGGATGCCAAAGATGGCACTCGGAGCACTTTCTGTGGGCAGCCTACATTGTCCCTTCACAGCCACCTGTATTCAAGTTAAATGGCTGTATTGGCCCTTTGTGAATAATTAGTGGGTTTTGAATCGCAGTTTGGGCACTCGGTCTCTAAAAAGTTCACCATCACTGTCCTAGAAGCATAAAATCATAATCATGGAGTTGGAAGGGACCTAGAAGGCCTCCAAGTCCAATCCCCTGATCAAGGCAGGAATCCAAGTCAAAACCAGATCTGACAAAGAGCTGTCCAATGTTGTTTGTTTATTTGTTCATTGATATATCGCCCATCTGTGTCTAGATCAAGGGAAGTGATAGTACCACTCTATTCTGCTCTGGTCAGACCCCACCTGGAGTAATGTGTCCAGTTCTGCACACCTCAATTTAAAAAGGATGTTGACAACCTTGAGCGGGTGCAGAGGAGGGTGACCAGGATGGTTGAAGATCTGGAAGAAATGTCATATGAGGAATGGCTTAGGGAACTGGAATTGTTTAGCCTTTCAAAAAGAAGGCTGAGGGGGGATATGATAGCTATGTTTAAATATTTGAAAGGATGTCACATTGAAGAGGGAACAGGTTTGTTTTCCATGGCTTCAGAGACTAAGACTTGGGGCAATGGTTTCAAAATACAGTGGACCCTTGTATAACAAACAGCTTGTATAACATAAAATTTGTACAACATAAAAAATTCTGGAGATAGGGGAAATTTGCTTAACATAATCGCCTATGGGGAAAATCTGTACAACATAAAAATGGGATCACTCCATTTTCAATGCATTCCTATGGGAATTTGTATAAAGGAAAATTTGCTTAACATAATTTCATTTGGAACGAATTAATTCCTTTGTACAAGGTACCACTGTACAGGAAAAGAGATTCCATTTGAACATCAGGAAGAACTTCATGATAGTTAGAGCTGTTCGGCAGTGGAATATGTTGCCAAAAAGGGTGGTGGAGTCTCCTTCTTTGGAGGTTTTTAAGCAGAGGCTGGATGGCCATCTTTCGGAAATAATGCGATGGCAGGGGGTTGGACTGGATGGCCTTTGAGGTCTCTTCCAACTCTATGATTCTATGATTCTATGATCTGACCAAAGGTCATTCTCTTAAATGCCTACAGTGTAGGAGTGCTCACCACCTCCTGAGATCATTGGTTCCATTGTTGTACTGCTCTAACAGTGAAGAAGTTGTTTTTTCTGATATTGAGCTTAAATCTGGCTTTGTGTCGCTTGAACCCATTGTTGTGTGTCCTGCACTTTCGGGAAATCTAGAACCGATCCTGTCCCTCCTCGGTAGGACTCCCTTTCAGGTATTTGAAGAGCGCTATGCTATCTCCCCTCAGTCTTCTTTTCTCTAGACCAGTGGTAGCGAACCTTCGACCCTCCAGATGTTTTGGACCACAACACCCACAGTCCTTTCTCATTAGCAATCTAGGCTCAGAATTCTGGGAATTGTGGTCGAAAACATCTGGAGTGTCGAATGTTTGCCACCACTGATCTAAGATAAACATCTCCAGATCTTTCTGTCTTTCCCTCTAGGACTTGGTTTCTAGTCCCTTGATCCTCCTTGATGCCTTCTGAATTTATTCTTCTCTTCCAATGAGATGCCTAAAAGGCCCATAATCTAGGTTTAAACATGTTGGCCTCTTATGAAAACTGAGCCATTATTTGATCTAGGATCCACTTACTGATCTTTCCGGCAGCAGCGAGTATCTTCTGCATACTTTTCCTCCATCACCACATATATTTATTTCTTTATTGCCTTCCCTTGGGATTTTATCCCGTCAATTTTCTCCAATGTGTGATTTGATGCCTGTGAAGAACAATCAGGAATACAATAGGACAGTGGTGGCGAACCTTCGACACTCCAGATGTTTTGGACCACAACTCCCAGAATTCCAAGCCTAGATTGCCAGTGACGAAGGACTGTGGAAGTTGTGGTCCAAAACATCTGGAGTGCCAAAGGTTCACCACCACTGCAATAGGATGTAAAACTGTTTATAAAAAACTGTTTTATATATGTTTTATTCTTTGTTTTCTTTTTCTTTTTTGTTTTTCATGTGTTTCCTTTTTAAGCTTACTTCATTGTTGTCTTTTTATTATAATAAAATATTTTTTTAAAAAGGGATACGATAGGATGGATGATCTTGGCCTTTATATCCAGTGACCTGTCCTCACACTTACACTTTCTCACTCATATAAAGATGTCCTTTGAAACCCAGCCTTTCCTTGTTTCTTGCAATCTCCGTCTCAATTGATGATTGAACAAAGATATGGAAAATAGTTAAAGATTTCAATCTCATTCTTGTCCCTGTTGAAGTTGTGTAATTCTGTTGCAGTCAGATTTTCATCTCCTTGTGCCTTTTCTTTGTCATATTTTTTCCCAGTAGCCCTTTCAAGTCACAGCCCTTTCCTGCCAGTACTATGGTGTCATCTGCATATATATTGAATTAATTGATACAGCGGTTCCGCTAATTTTCCTCTCCTCTTTCATCTGAATCTAATTCCGTGCTTTTCCCCCCTTCGTAAAAATTGCACTCTTCATAGAGATTGAACAGAGCAGGAGATAAAACGCCTCCTTGTCCGATACCCTTGTCAAGAATTAATTGCGCTACTCTGTCTCAGCCTGTTGGGGGTGGGGTAAGGCACTGCAGCACTTTGAGGACCAACCGTTTTATTTCAGCATGAGTTCCATGAGTCAAAATCCACATCTTCGGGAACAATACAGCAGTACTTTCCCCCTTTATTTACCCCACAGTGTTCAGAATCATGTCCAGGTGAGGAAACCAGATCACAGACTAAAAAACAATTTGTTTATTAACACTGGAATGGATCTAACAAACTGTTAATGAGCAGGTCATAGTCAGGGTGACAAGCAATGTAGATCTGGCTGTCAAAGGAATGCTAACACTGTTTTATACCTGTAAGATAAGATGGAGGGGGGTATTAATATATGTAGTGTGCTAAGAAGCCTTGGTCTCTATTGAGATCCTTAGAGATGCATTCGAATTTGCTTATGTAGCCAATTTCTGCTGCTATCCTTTCTCTCTCTCTCTCTCTTTTGGCAGCTCATCCCCTAGTGCAGACCTGCCCAAAGTCCGGCCCAGGGGCCAAATCCAGCCCTGCAGGCCATTCTGAGTGGCTCGCGGCAGGCTGGCCCGCCCCACCCTCCCCCTCCTTTGCCCCATCTTTTTTTTTAAAAAAAAACTTGTGCCAACACTGACACTGCCGGGAAGCTTGAGGGGCTGGGCCAGCCGGCCGGGCAGTGAGCAGAAGCTTGTGGGGCAGGGGGGGCAGGCGAGCGGGTGGGTCACCACCACCAGCACCGCCGGCAACCATGTGAGGCTGGGCGCGCGAGGGGGTGGCGCACGGGCAAGCCGCCACCACCGCCACCACCGGGAACCTTGTGAAGCTCAGCGCGCGCAAGGGGTCAGTGGGGGGAGGGGCTTATGGGTCAGTGGGTGGGGCTTGCAGTGGGGTGGCAGGGTTGGGGAGCAACCGGCCCCTGACACATTCTCAGCCACCAAATCTAGCCCTCCTTACAAAAAGTTTGAGCACCCCTGCCCTAGTGTGAATCAAAATGGAAAGGCCAGATTCAGAGTAAAATGAAGCAAATATTCAAGTGGATTTGTGTCCAGAGTGCAAACTAAATCAGATTATTTTGAATACTTACTTCCTTCCATCCATCCATCCATCATCCTTCCATCCATCCATCCTTCCATCCATCCTTCCATCCATCCATCCTTCCTTCCTTCAAACAAACAAACAAACATGTAGAAGTGCGTACAATGCATGCTGACTCTCTTTTATGGGGAAAGGAGGAATCAGCCATGTAGTCCCAAATATTCATTCATTCATTTTGAATATTTTTACCCCACCTTGGAAAAGGACCCAAGTTGGCTTACAATATACAGCCCAGAACATTTAAGACATATCCAAGTTAAGAACAGGGAATTAGAAGAGGCACCTTACAACATTAAAAGGTAACATTAATGCTACAAAGAGCACACAAAAAAGAAAAAAATTCTATTATGAGGCATGGAACTTAACATGGAAAACTCTGGTGTTCTTATCAAATCAGTCAATGCATTCATGCATGGTAATCCATCTAAAAGTCACATAATAGGTAGTCCATCATTTAGGGAAAGCTTGCTTGAAGAGGAAGGTCTTTGCCTGCTTCTGGAAAGACAGCAGAGACGGGGCCGTCCTGGCCTCCAGCGGGAGGGAGTTTCAAAATCTGGGCGCAGCAGTCAAGAAGGCCCTTCCTTGGGTTCCCATGAGACGTACCTGTGAGGGTGGAGGGATGGAGAGAAGGGCCTCTCCTGATAAGAACATACATAACATAAGAACATAAGAAGAGCCATGCTGGATCAGGCCAAAGGCCCATCTAGTCCAGCTTCCTGTATCTCACAGTGGCTCCACCAGATGCGTTTGGGAGCGCATGAGACTAGATCTCTGTCTCCTGATACCACTCCCCTGCATCTGGCCCTGTACCCTGGTTTAAAGCCTGGAGATTACACATCTCCATCATGGTTTGTAACCTGTGATGGACTTTTCCTCCAGGAATCTGTCCAATCCCCTTTTGAAGGCATCCACATCCACATTATGACCTTAACACCCGAGTCGGTTCATAATGTGAGATCTGAGATTTGAGGTAGCTAGGACCCAGGCCATACAGTGCTTTGTAGCTTAAGGTCAGCACCTTGAATTGTGCCTGACAACTGATTGGCAGCCAGTGGAGCTGCTTTAATAGGGATGTTATGTGATCTCTGTACCCCGCCACAGTCAGCAGTCTGGCTGCTGCATTTTGGAGCCATTGAAGTTTCCTGAGCCTTTTCATTGGAAGTCCCTCCTTAAGCATTTACTCAAAATGGAAACACTTCAAGGTCCATGGTGCCCAGAATCCTATCAGGTTTTTACTCTGGATTAGAGATGGGCACAAAATGAACAATTTTTCGTTTCCATTTTCGTTTTTTTGTTTCGTTATGCAATGAAACGACAAACGAATTTTATCTCTAAAATGAAACGAAACGAACAGAAACACCAGAAATTTTGTCGTCCGTTTCGTTTTCGTTATGGCAATACATTGAACTGCTTTAAAAGCTAAAAAAAATCACAAAAATTGAAATAAATGGTAACAAAACAGTAATGAAACAAACGAAAATGAAAATGAATTTTTTGCAAAAAAATTGCGAAAAACGGAAATGAACCAAAATGGACCCCCTAAACGACAAACGAAACACCATTTTTTTTATTCGTGCCCATCTCTACTCTGGATTTAAGATGGTCCAATAAAAGGAGCTGCCCTTTCTATATTTTATGGGCCATATCATGTTTTCCAATTTCCATTCCCTTTGCCTACAATATCCTCTTTGGAATCCATCACAGAGGACTCAAGGAGGTGGAGTGTTCTAAAGCTGAGTTCTCTTCAGGGCCATTCCTGATGGCAGATTTGTTCCAACACCCATTGGGTGTTTATAGTTGTTCAATGAGGGAAGCTTCGTTATCTAGAATGGGCTGTGGGTCACAGGTCCATGGTCTCATTTGCAAACTGTAGGTGACCCTCTGAATGGTGTTCTGTCGTCCTCTCCTTTCAGATGTGTTGTTTTTTCCTAGACCCATCTGGCATGGCTCACTTTAGTTTTTATTTTTCTCATGTTGAGTGGGTATAGCAGTTTAACAGGATGGAGAAGCTGGTGCAGTAGCATCTGAAGTGGCATCAGCTGGCTGCAATTTGGTTTTCGAAGAGATGAGGGAAAGAACCTTGCCCTTCCAGACATCAATTAAAAGCCATCTTTCTGGTTAGAGATGGGCACGAAACAGAAAA
Organism: Phrynocephalus vlangalii; assembly: GCA_037367305.1. Taxonomy (NCBI): domain Eukaryota; kingdom Metazoa; phylum Chordata; class Lepidosauria; order Squamata; family Agamidae; genus Phrynocephalus; species Phrynocephalus vlangalii. The sequence goes on from JAWVWN010000531.1 coordinate 565,573, forward strand.
TTGGTGTTTCGGTATTTCGTTGAGAGGTCTGTTTCGGTTCTCTCTGGAAGTTGAGTCATGGCTACTGGACTTCTTTTTTGAGAGATAGAAACGTTTCGCTGTTCATCCAAACAGCTTCATCGGTCTGGATGAACAGTGAAACGTTTCTATCTCTCAAAAAAGAAGTCCAGTAGCCATGACTCGACTTCCAGATAAACTCACCTGGATAATTGAGAATCTTCACAGACATATCTGTTTTGGTTTGTTTCCGCTAGTCGGGAATTTTTTGAAAAATTTCGTTACCGTTTTTCGTTTTTTCGTTTGTCGTTTCTCCTGCTTTTTGCACGATTTTTAAAGCATTTCCGTGCGCAGGCATCCCCCAATGCCCCAGACCAGAGGGAAAACACTAAAAACAATGGATGCTGGCAGACACACAGTATAGACTAGGTATGCAGGGAGGCTGCAAAGGCAGCGGCACGCGTTGCCCAGGGTACAAGGCAGCCACAAAGTGACTGCACTGCGGGGCCAGCGGGGAGGGTACTCACCGAGAGGTACGCAGCAAGCACACACACAGGGAGGCTGCAGGACTGAAGCTAGAGTTGCAGAGACAGCAATCCCACCCTAACTCCCACCAGAGACTGCAAGGAGGAAGGGGGCTGCCAGAGCTTTTTATGCCCTCTGTGGCCGCCAGACCTGCCCGCCCAGTCTGCAACCTGGGCATGCTATTGGTTGAACATGGTCCCACATCACATGGCTTGCCTCCATTTTGTGGCTGGTGGCGACATCCATTTTAAAGGGAAAAGAAAAATACATTGTGATGGGAGAAGACAAAAACAAACGTTTTAAGGACCCCAACCCCCCTGGTAGGTATTATCAGACAATATAATTATTGCTGTGTTTTTACGGATGTCCAGGGCATTTTTTAACATTTAAAACAGCTCATTTCATTGCGCGTCGCCATTAACGGAAACGAAATGTAACGACCACAATTTTCATGGTTCTGTTCGTTTCGTTTCATTTTCATCACAATTTTCATTTGTCGTTTCGTTACGTAACGGAAATGACAAACGGTAACAGAAACGAAAAAATGTTCGTTCCGTGCCCATCTCTATTTCTGGTGCTTGCTCAGCAGAAAGTTAGGTGAGTTCATTCTACTCCCGTATCTTCTTAGTACAGTTCAATTACAAGTATCACTTGAATGGCATGCTGACTGAGCATATGGATCGTCTTTTAGGAACTCCTCAGAAATTTCAGGTTCCAACTTCTGCCCTCTAAGCTGCTCGTTACCAATGATCTGAGACCTCGAATGAGAAATAGTGCCCAGTTAATCAACACCACCCGAGCGCTTGCCCTAAAGACCACAATCGTCCTGGGACCGCTGAATGTCTGGAGGCCTCCCGTGCACATCTACCCCTTTCCCACCAAGGTTCCTGATTTTTGAGGGCTGGGTTGGTCAGGGCTGTGTGGAAGAGTTCCCAGTTCAAGCCAAACCAAGTTGAAACACTGCTTTCAGGACTTAGCTACCTTACCCGGATCTCCTCACAAAGCTGACCTCATATTATGTGTTGTACCTGTTTTTAAATCTATGTGAAATGTTTTAAATGAGTCTTATATAGCAACCACAAAATTTCGTTGTTCCTGCAAGGGGGCAATGACAATAAAGATTCCTATTCCTATTACGAAGGGACTTTCACAAGGTTCCCTGCCAGAGAAGGTGAGGGGATGAGATGAAACGGCAGCTTAATTTGCAGGGATGAACTCCATCAGTGATCCAATTATTTAGGATTTGATGTGTGTTTTTTGTTTCCTGGTGCCTCTGCTTTCCCCCCGGCCCCTGAGTTCCGAGACGAAGTGCATTTCTCTCTGCATATCCAGGCATAGGAAGGATCTGCGTGGAATTACAAACCAAGGACCATTAGCATATAAATTGATACTATAGGTTCATAAGGCAGGTAGGCTCGTTGGACAGAATAATTTGGGGGAGGGGGAGTATGTAGATTGTTCTTCAGGAACTGGAGACTGAGGAAGGAGAACTAAAGTTTCTACTTGCAACTCTCATCTCACCGCTGGTGACAAAGGAAGCCATTTTTATCCTTTTTCCTTCCTTTTTGATTGCCTGCTTTCGGAAGGATGCCACTGTTCAAGATTCTTCTTTTTCATTCCACCCTCCAAGACTCTCTGTTGTATAGTGGGGTCAGATGAAACCAGGCAATGCCCAAGTGAAATTCAGCTCTTTATTCATAGTAGAAACACACGTTGCAAAGGGATAAAAGGCACTGCTAAAAAGGCCCCAAGGGCCAGTTTATATACACACCCCGTGGCAGGCCATTGGATGGTTTAAACAGCCTGCTGCCCCCCCCCCCAATTGGACAAGCCAATCCTGCCCTTCAGTCATTCTCCAGCCTCCAGGTCCCACATGATCCCACACCTGTCTCCCATTGCATGTGCTTGGGAGCTTGATCAGGCCCCGCCCGGCTGGGGCCCGGCTAGAGCTTGACTGGAGCTAAGGTAAATTTGGAGCCTTCCTTTCTATTTATTCATATACTCCAAACTCAGGCAGTTCACGGGTTACACTAAGAACACAACACTCTCTCTCCCACCTGACTTGCTCCAAAAGATGCTGAGATCTTTGCCATCCAGATTTGCTTGCTCTTCTTGGGCAGGATGCAGAAGACACACTTCAGATGTCCCAAATTTAGAACTCCAGATTTTCTTGGATTACAAACCCCCATAATCCTGGGCACCACAGCTAGTGGTGGAGATTTTTGGGAGCTGTAGCCCAGAAACATCTCAGGACTCAGGTTGAGAACCACCACTCCATAGACGTCTAGTGGCTTTCCCACAACGGGTCAGCTCCTAAGTGCGGTTGGCAATGGGCAACTAAGAGCCTTTTCACATGACCCCTAAGATCCGCTGTCCACTTAAATTCGGACCATAGACCTTGGGGGTTCGTCGCTCTTCGTGTGTTCCCACCCCCTCCGCACTTCCTTGCTCCTGCCCGCGTGAGGGGAGGGAGAAAAAAAGAGAGGAAAAATGCAGGCTCACCTCCGTCTGCTGGTCGAAGCCGCTCCGAGCCCCGTCGTTGTCCTGATTCCTGTCTCTTAAAGGGGCGGGGGGGCAAAAACAACAACAAACAGAAGCGAGGAGAGCCCGGCACTCACTCCTTTACATCCGCATCAGGGATTTTCACCCCCAGAGAGCAGGTACCTGAAAAGTGCGCTGGGACGCACTTAGGTGGGCGTGGTTGTACTTAATTTTCTGTAAACTCCGGAGCTAGTGGGGAAACAATTTTAAGCTCCGGAGCTGGGAGCCATTTGCCGCAGAGTTTAGGGGTCGTGTGAAAAGGCTCTAAGTGACACACGACCAGTGCTGTCCCAGGGGCAGCTGACCTGTCAGCATATCATGTCACATCACTGGCAATCAGCTGACCTCCATGTATTAAGACGTACGAGCCCCGATTCTCACTGCCAGCTTTAGAGGGGTGTGCCATATGCTTCTGTGGCGTTCTGTCACTTCCCACACACAATTCTATGCTCGACCATTAATTATGACTTTTAGTTTGGATAATAAAAACTCAATTATAACTGTTTCTTCTCAGTAACGCTGCCACCATTGAAACTTATGTCTTCTTATGGATGTAAACGGACTCAGATATAATCATTTAAAATCTGAATAAACTTAATTAATAAAACAAACAAACACAACAATGATTGTTGTTGTTATGCATTGGTTTCAATATAACACATATTCATACAAGTCTTCCAGACCTCAACCTGCTACTACACCAATACAACATACAGCCTAGAATGTTAACTCTCCCTCCAACTCAACTGACTGATCTCACTGAGCTATTACTTGGGTTCTCCTCTCCCTTGGCTGGTTCCTCCCTTTTATATGACCCAAATCCCCCGCCCTCTTGCTGGGATTGGTTGTCGTTTACATATTCATGGCTCTAGCTTCTAAGGGTGTTGTCACAGCTTCCATCACAGGGCTGTCCTTTATACCCGGGTTGGGCCAACAACAGATATTTCTGCCCCTCCGTGACCCTTCAGGGTGGATTATAAATTACCATGAGCCCACCAAGTCAATTCCAACTCACAGTGATTTTTTTCCAGGGGTTTCCTGCTAATGAATACTCAGAAGTGGTTTCCCATAACCTTCTTCTGGGAACAGCCCGAGAACACTGTGCAGCTTGCCCCCCCCCCAAGGCCACACACAATCACAACAATTTAAAATCACAGTGCTGTGTAGGCTAGTGTTACAAATAAAAATTTGGACTACATACCTGATTTTGACAGATCCCAAGTTCAAATCACCCTCCTAAGTAATTTGAATGAAGGCAACATTAGAAATTAACATGAGCTCATGCCTGTCTAAACACACACACACACACACACACACACACACACACACACACAACCTGTTTCCATTGCTCTGTCCCTATCTTGTCTGGTGCCTCTCTGTCCACCAATAAGTTTTTTTCCCTTTGCCATGTTCTTCAGTTGTTCGTGGTGGTGAAATTGTGGTTCATGGTTCATTGCCCTAGAAGATAAACCAAATTTGGGATGAACCATTATTTTGACAGTTTGCCCCATCTCTACTGTAAGTCAAAATGGAAAGGCGAGATTCAGGGTAAAACAAAGCAAATATTCAAATAGATTTGTATCCAGAGTGCAATGCAAATTGGATTATTCTGAATCTTTCCTTCCTTCCTTCCTTCCTTCCTTCCTTCCTTCCTTCCTTTCTTCCTTCCTTCCTTCATCAGCACCTTCCTTCCTACCTACTTTCCTTTATCAGTTCCTTCCTTCCTTCCATCCATCCATCATCAGCTCCTTCCTCCATTTCTTTCTTTCTTCATTCCTTCCTGAAAACAAATGTGTAGCAGTGCCTACAATGCATGCTGACTCTCTTTCAGTCGCAAAGATTACAGCAATGCAAGGGAGGATGACACTTGTTATTAGACTACTAAAAATTTTAAGGAAGAGCAAGCTCTCGTGGGTTTTATCTTTAATTTTAGTGGTCCAATAAAAGGAGCTGCCCTCTCTCTTTTATGGGGTATAACATTTTTTATTTATTTTTATTTTAAATATTTTAACCCCGCCTTTCTCATTGGAAAAGGGCCGAAGGTGGCTTACAATAATGAGGGACAATATACAGCCCAGAACATTTAAGACATGTTCAAGTTAAGAACAAGGAATTAGAAGAGGCATCTTACAACATTAAAAGGTAACTAATGCTGCAAAGAACATGTGAAAAGAAAAAAAACATTATGAGGGATGGAAACTTGCATGGAAAACACTGGAGTTCATGCATGGCAATCAATCTACAAGTCACATTGTAGGTACTCCCTCCTTCAGTGAAAGCTTGCCTGAAAAGGAAGGACTTTGCCTGCTTCCAAAAAGGCAGCAGGGACTGGGCAGTCCTGGCCTCCAGTGGGAGGGAGTTCCAGAGTCTGGGAACAGCAACAGAGAAGGCCCTTTCATATGCTCTTTTTGAGACACACCTATGAAGGCGGCGGAATGGAAACGCCTCTCCTGATGACCTTGGCACCTGAGCCGGTTCATACTGTGAGATTCAATCCTTGAGGAAGCTTGGACCCAGGCCATTTTGTGCTTTGTAGTAATAGAGATGGGAACGAAATTCCAAAATGGCACTTTGTTTCATTTTTCATCTCGGGGTTTTTGGGGTTGGTTTTTTTGGGGGGGGGGGTTGGGTTTTTTTTTTTTTGGTTTTTGTTTGTTTGCTTCATTTCTTATGAAACAATTTTATTTCATTTTTCATTATTTATTTATTTTTCTTTCTTTCTTTTTTTAACAACTGTTGGGGTCCGGACGGCCAGTCAGTGCTTTTTTTTTTTAACCAGCACCAACCAACTGGAGCACAAGGTGCTATTTTTTTTTCTTCTTTTCTTTTTATACTAGCACTGCCCAGCTGGTGCGCGGGGCCAGTAATACATATATTACTCGTAGAAGATAGCTTTGCCTACCCCTGCTGGAGAAGGACGTATTTCTATTCTCCAGATTAGTACTCCGTGCAAAGCTTGGGGCCGCCTTTGATTATTTGTTTGTTTCCTTGCTTGCCTGTTTATATATAGTGATCCTTTTTGTGTGTTCTTTACTCTGCAAAAGATATTTGCTCCTAGCGTTTTACTTTCCTTGTGAATGTGAGTCATTAGCAATGGGTCCCATGCTGCTGTTAAATTTGCAGGAAAGTAAGGGAAGCCTAAGGCAAACAAAAAGTAGCATACTGTATCAGCACTGGCCAAAAATGCAGCTTGCTAGCAAAAATAGATGTTTGGGGATTGACCAAAATATGGAGGTGTTTAATAAAACTAACACATTGATGCTACTGTGAACTTTCCTGGATCCAAATCAACTCCTTCAGAGGCAAGTAATGCAAAAACATGTCCCTTGGATGAAAAAAAGTTCGAGTGCATCACTGATGGTCTAAATCAGGCCTGCCCAACAGTTAGACTGTGGGCTACTTGTAGCCCATGAAGGGTTCAAAAGTAGCCCGCCGGCCATCAATAAAAAAAAGTGAGGGTATAAGTTCTCCACCCCTCCCTCCCCCATCCCAAGGACCACCACTGCCCCGGCAAAGTCTTGGGTCTGCCAGCCCACTGTCTCAGCCGAGTGGGGCAGTTCAAGGGCCATGGCGCATTGAAATCTGCTCCTTCCAGAACAGATTAATTGGTTTTCAATGCATTCCTATGGGAAACCGCTGCTCTACTTACAAATGTTTTGACTTATGAACATGTGCTCGGAACGGATCAAATTCATAAGTAGATGTTTTAGTGTAGTAGCCCTCAGGCACTTTGGGCTGGGAAAAGTAGACCTTGGCCTGTTCAAAGTTGAACAGCCCTGGTCTAAATCAGAGGTCCTCAAACTGTGGCCCATAGGTTGGATCAGGCCCGCCCAAGTCCTGAATCTGGCCCGCCCACCATTGCAGAACACCCCCACTTCCCCCCTTGAGCCAAACAGGAATCCAGTGGCTGCTGCCCAGTGGGACTGCCCCCTCGCTGCTACCAGGGTGCATGTACTGCTCAGCTCCTACAGAGGCTCTCACGCATGGCAGCAGTGAAATGGAAAGCAATGGGTGGGAAGCGTGCAGGCACCAAACCCCTTGGACTGGAGCTGAGAAGTCAGCCTTGTGTACCTTCATGCCGACTCCTAGAATAACTACTGTACAAGCTGGGAGTTAACATAAGAACATAAGAAGAGCCCTGCTGGATCAGGCCAAAGGCCCATCTAGTCCAGCTTCCTGTATCTCACAGTGGCCCCACCAAATGCCTCTGGGAGCGCATGAGACCAGATATCTGTCTCCTGATACCACTCTCCTGCCTCTGGCCCTTGAAGTACCATGGTTTTAAGCCTGGAGATTACACATTGGGAGTTGGGAGGGGGAAATGGCCTTGGCTTTTGGGGAGAGCCTCAAGGCGTATGCGCACTAATCATTCCTATAGTCCGGCCCCCAACAGTGTCTGAGGGACACTGAACCGGCCCGGTGTTTAAGACGTTTGAGGACCCCTGGTCTAAATCGTGATCAAGGTTTCTTATTCCACTACCTATATCAGTGATGGCAAACCATTTAGAGACCGAGTGCCCAAACTGCGATCCAGAAAGGGCTCCGAGTGCCACTGTTGGCACCCATGCCATAGGTTCACCAACACTCACCTTTATGAACAACCCAGTTTTCTGAGATATATGTATTCTAAGGAATTCTGACTTCTATCCCATATGTAACTCTTAGAATCCCCATGAAAGCTAAGACCCTGGCTAGGGCTTACAAACCAAAAGCTTAGCACTCCAATTTCTGTGTTCACGTGCCCTTGACATCTGGCCTCCTAGTTGTTGTTGTTCAGTCATTCAGTCGGTTCCGACTCTTTGTGACCCCATGGACCAGAGCTCGCCAGGCCTTCCTATCTTCCACTACCTCCCGGAGTTTGGTCAAATCCATATTAGTTGCATCAATGATGCCGTCCAACCATCTCATTCTCTGCCGTCCTCTTTTCCTTTTGCGTTCAATCTTTCCCAATATCAGGGACTTTTCCAAGGACTCCTCTCTCCTCATGAGGTGGCCAAAAGTACTGGAGCCTCAGCTTCAAAATCTGTCCTTCCAGTGTCCTCCTAGTCATAGCCTCAAATGGACAACCATGAGAATAAGCACAATGTATTTGTATTCTGTGTCCATTCAACAAGTAGATTTGGCCCCCATAATTTATTTCAAGAATGAAATAAATATGTCCACCTGTAAAGTGCTAAAGCAGTATTTCCTTTGTTCGCTCCCCCCCCCCTGCCCTGTAGGCTAAGGCTAAAAGGTTGAGGGCTGATCCTGAATGCCCCCTTGCTGTGCTGAAACATTTGTATTGCAGATCACACCCTACACATGCACTACTGTGGGTGCAACAGGTTTCTTTGCATTTCTAGACCTGTGCAAGATGAATTGTGAAGGGATGGGATTCCCAGGATTTGTCCAGGTGGACAGTGAATGTTAGGCATCAAAATTCTGGGGGCAGCGCAAATGGCTCTACTGAAATCACGTGTCAGTTTAGGGTGTGACCGGGCAGGCATTTGTCCCACAGTCTGGGCCTGGTTAGGAGCTTAAGGGAGACACTTGGCTTCAGTCCCAGCTATCCTGTATAATGGATAACCCTAATCCTAACCCTAACCCTGTTCTGTGACCTTATCCTTGCTATTATTGGTATATGGATGATCTGGTCTCCACCTCAGGTGGCCTTTGACAAAATACCATTAAAGCTTTCTTCCACCGTGTTTCTAATGATTTTTTCATCTCTGAAATCTCACTCCGGTGCACTGAGCATCGTAAAACACATGCCACATTCCCATAAGTTCCGCACTGATGTTCTCCGTAGCCAATGAGGTGGGTCTCTCTGTGGGATTTGCCAAGGAGCTTCTGACTTCTGCATCTCCCCAACCTCCAAAGCCTGAGCCACCCATCCTTCCTGAATGTGTGAAGATTTATCTTTGCCATTTCTTGCATTTTATCACCGAGCGACACCCGAGAAAGTGATTATGGTGCCGTCAAGGGGATGACATGTAAAGAGGACTGCCAATGAGGCTGTAAGGTGCGGCATTAAAAGAAACAGCCTTAAATTCCAGGAAAGTTTTAACAACAGGGACTGCACTAGACGTGTAAATAAAAAGCAAGCACCAGAGACTTCCTGTGGGTTGATGGCTCCATATAATCTAGCAGGCTTTTTATGGGGTGTCATTTCATTTGCGCTTCCTGAGTTTTACCATCTGCCCCTTGAACTGCAGAGAGTTTTTCTTTGTCATCTTTCCCCTCTGCTTTCCTCAGACAGGTTTTATGTTTCCTCCCCAAGCTTGGAACTAGGACTTGGTTGGAAAGCTCCCAAAAATACCAGGTGAGGGATGGTGGGATTTGTTGTGAGTCCCAGATGGGAAATGGCAGCAGAAAGGCTAGTGATGGTCCTTTCAGCATACACTCTTGTGGCAACAGTTCAAAAAGGCAAGGAACGGGACTGCCTATAGAGGAGCCGGTCTTTGGTAAACTTAATGGCTCTTAATTGCTCATCCCAGACCAAACCAGCATCCAAGCCCTTTGCAGAAGGAAAAAGATAGCCTGCAACAGGATGCTGTCTTTGGAGAACCCTGGCTGTATTACATCATAAGTTGTAATTTAAAAAGGGATGTTGTGAATGACTTGTTTTCCCCAGGGGAAGTGAATTACTTCCAGCTCAAATGAGTCCGGAGTTCAGCACTGGGTGACTCTGACTGAGGTGGGGCACAGCAGCAGCTGTGTCCTGAAGAGAGGGAAAATGTAGTCACTCTTGGTCTCAATTCCCTTGTGTTTCTCTGCACCTTGCATCTCTCTACTCTTTGCTTTTGTTTTCTGTTGCATGACAAGGTTTTGTCAGTGTCCTTCCCACAATGAAATTTGCTTCTTTTCCTACCAACCCCCATATATCCCCCACAATTTGACTAATACAGAAATTTATTCATGTGCATTATCCTACCCACACCTTCCCCGCCTTGAGTGTAGCATTTCTCTCTCTACCCCACCCACCCACCCCCTCCAATTGCATGCATTTTGTTATTTGCTTTCTATCCTGAGAGTCAGTGCAACATCACAGATAGATAGAAGATCCCACAAATATACTTTTATCCGGATTACAAAGAATAATAGATATCTTGGATCCAACCTCTAAAGATACAGAAATTTCCAATCCTGAGAAAGTAATAGAAGTAGAGCAGACACCGGAATCCAATCTTGGATAACACTTGGGAAAACTGAAATTAGCTTGAATCAAGAGATTCAGAACAAAGGGCGGATCTCAACATGGAAACAAATTCGGCAAGAATGGTCCAGGCTAAACCCTTAGATGTCCCAAGTCCATGGAATATGACACGTGCACCTGTTTTACTCAATATGGGTGCCAAAAAGAGGAAAATTTGGGAGTTTTTCAGTAGCAGAGCAGTCATCAAGATTACTATCAAGATAACACAACAACCCATGAAGTTAATGGATTTGACAAGGGTAGAGCAACTTGTGAAGATAAGGTGCTTGGCAGGAAAAGGGGAAATTGAAAAACAAGACATTTGGGCTTATTGAATTTATTACATAAAAATGTTTTCTGTATTCTGATTGCCTAAGACTACTAGTTAATAGGTATGATGTGGGAAATGGGAAATGGAAATGTGAAGACGAATCTGATAAATGACTAAATGTTAATCAGATTTTTAAAAGAATAGTGGCAGTTAGGTATAGATATGAATTTCTATGCATAAAGTGAAACATATAGATCAGGAGGTAGTTCCTTTATAATAGCCCATAAAGTATTAACTTGAATTAAAGACGATTGCTGAAATTACGCACTCATTGGAAGAATAGGTAAATATACTGTGGATGATATATAGAAGATACCATTGGCATCCTTCAGTCTCAAAAGACTATGGTATCATGCCTGGAGTAGAGATCTTAAAAACAGCACCTAGTGTGACTAAATAGACCAAGTCGGGAATGGCAGTCTCTACCGCACTGGGGGCAGATGTATTCTGTTTCCTGCCTGGTCCTCGAGTTTCGTTCTTTCCGTGCCTGCCTCTTTTCCTCTGCCTGTTGGACAAATGCCTCTTCAAATTTATGTAGACCATGCTGTATCTCTTGCCTCCAGACAGTGCGATCGGAGGTCAGGGTTTCCCAGCTGTTGAGGTCCATTCCCAAGGCCTTCAGGTCCCTCTTACAGATATCCTTATACTGCAGCTCTGGTCTCCCTCTGGGGCACTTTCCCTACACTAGTTCTCCATATAGAAGATCTTTTGGGATCCGACCGTCATCCATTCTCGCAACGTGTCCAAGCCAGCGTAGGCGTCGCTGTTTCAATAAAGTGTACATGCTAGGGATTCCAGCTCAATTCAGGACTATGCTATTTGGAACTTTGTCGTGCCAGGTAATGTTGAATATTTGCCTAAGACAGTGCATATGGAAGGTACAGAAGATATATAGTTAGTCAAATCTATCCTAAATTGCTTAGTATTGAAGAGCTAAACTGCGAGATTGAATCCTGCTTCGTGATGCTGTCCAATCAGAGAAGGAGGCAGGATTATGCCTGTCCCTGCACAGCTCCTGATTGGCCAACATCACAAATCTAGCACAGATGACACTGCTTCCTCATTGAATTTTAACCCTGTGTGAGACAGAGAAAGGTAAAGCAATTGGATCTGCATGTATAAGCTGGTTCCAAGGACCATCTGGGTTCGCGGGACAGTTCGGTGGCCCGTGGGTCGTGTCTGGTGCTCGCGGGCCGTTTCAGTGGCCTGCGGGCTGGATTGGGTTTCATTTCATTTCATTTCATTTCATTTTTATTTTTATTTATTTTATTTTTAAAAAACTGGCTGACCACGTGACCTGCCTACCAGCTGTAGCATGGGCCAGTTGGCTTTTTTTAAAGAAAAATTCTGGAAGCCCTCTCCCTGGGGGCTGGGGGGTGGCAGCGGCAGCCGAAGGAGGGACATCCACAAGACCACCACCAGGTAGGAGACACCGGTGGGGAATGAAAAGTTAATCTGAATAAAATGGAAATTCCCATTTCGTTTCATTTCATTTTTCTTAGAGGGGGCAGTTCGATATCCATTTCATTATGTAATGAAATGAATAACGAATAACAAAATGAATCAAAAGTTCATTCCATGCCATCTCTAATTGGGATTCATTTGTTCATTGCATCTATATCCTGCCCATCTAGTGGCATGGCTAGCAACAAATAAACCCATAAACTGCCCACATGCCTGCCTGCTATCAGAAAATGCCCCAATGATAAAAATAACAGGGGGGGGGATAAGAAAATGAACCCCCAAATGGAACAACAAACTAAATTCAAATGTGGAGGGTACATCATATCAGTAAGATCTTTCAGAACGCTACCTTCAAAGTCTCAGGTTTTACCCATTTCCTGGGGGTCAGGGGGAGGGAGCCATGTACCATCCAGCAATTGATGCGGTTGTGGAAATTCTGCTGGTTGGCATGGTAGGTCACAACTAGAGGAGGCTCATTGCATCAGTGGAACTCGCCCACACTATAGCTTTATCTCATCCCTCTTCCTGAGCCTCTTGGCCATCCTTCAGTTCATTGACATCTCTGTTTTTCCTGTTTTCCTCATCTCCTCCACTGCCCAATGATACATCTCTCCTTTTCTTTTGAATTACTCTGTTGAACGTCCTATGTGTTGAGGGCGTCATAGGAAAAAGGTAGCAACAATGATACTTTTTTTAACCCTCTTCTTGGGGAGCTGCAAATGACTGCACAATCGCAGACAGGAGGCACTGGCATTTGGCTCGTTGGATGCCGAACCAACTGGAAGGGAGAGATAGAAGGCACCGGTTAAATTGGTTGCTTCTTGTTACATACCTGAAGCTGCCATGTCTCCCAGCAGGTCTCATTACTGCAAGAGAAAGAGTTATATCTGTGTTTTTCTTGGAACAAAGCCACCCGTGATTAACAATGCAGCAGAAAACGCTCAGTAAGGAGACCTGGGTATGCATGCTAAGTTTGGGAAACTAATTGATGCCGAAATTAGTCTAAAACAGAGGGGTACTGTTAACCCCGGTGTCAGTTCTTCGAGGAGAGCTACAAAGATGAACAGGGGGCTGTCAGAAGGAAAGACGGAAATAACTGGGCATGTTTAGCCTAGAGAAAAGAAGGCAGAAGGGAGACAGGAGAGCACGCTTCAATTCCTTGAAAGTTAGGCTAATACTTCAAGTCCATCTCATCGCTGTTCGCGGTCCCGCTGGGGACCGGTACGAAGAAATCTAACCTCACATCCATTGCAGGACAAGGGGAGTTCATCCTGACCATGCCCCCTGAACTGCGATCTAAGCGGGATGAGAGATTCCCCTCCCTGGCCTCGGGAATCTCCTCATCTCGGTTCTCATTCCAAGATGAGTGCCCATGAGGTAAGGCTCCTCATGCAACGTGCCATTCTCCATCTAGTGACAGGAGTGCGAAGAGCCATTCGCCAGTACATTCCCTATGGAGTCAGCAATGCAGTGCAGAGAGATTAAAAGACAAATGCCTCAAACTTAGCTCTGTAAAGCATTGAAGGAAAAGCTTCGGAGAATCGAAACATTGAAAAACGGAACTTTGGGAACAAAGGCATGGAATTTCACATCTCATCATGGAACGAGGACATGCGGAAACAGTCGTGCCAGTGTTATCAATCACACCAGTGCATACACGGGAACAGGGACAGAACCGCAAGAAGACCACGTGACCGCGACCGACATCAACACGCAACAAACTTCCTCCCGGGACGAGAGTGGACGTGAAGTAACTGTCTTAGACATACAGAGGAAGGGCAAGATCTGCTCTCAATCATCCCAGAGTGCAGGACATGTTGTAATGGGCTCAGGTTACAAGAAGCTAATATAGGCTTTCTATCAAGAAAATCACTTAACTGTTAGAGCAGTATGGTGACTGAATGAATGACCTCGGGAGTTGGCGAGCGCTCCAATGCTGGAGGTGTTCAAAAGAAATTTGGGCAACCACCTGGCAGATATCATTGGACATACCTGATGGCCTTTTAAACCACTTACAAATGGGAGACCGAGTATCAGGATGTATAAAAGCAGAAAAGACCTACCTCAGTGCTGGCCAAACTTTGGCCCTCCAAATGTTTTGGACCACGACTCCCAGAATTCTAAGCCTGCACTGCCAATGACAAAGGACTGTGGGAGTTGTGGTCCAAAACATCTGGAGGGCCGAAGTTTGGCCACCACTGACCTAAGTCAAGTCTGGAGCTGTTACAGACCATAGAAGAAAAAAGCTCGCTCCTGAAGAAGGTCTCCGCCGAAACGCGTCGAGCCAGAGCTTTTTAAAAAATGATTTGAGAGAGAATAAAGGTCCTTTCTACTTTTATACATCCCGATACTACGTCTCCCATTCGTATCTGGACTTCTGTGGATGGTACCAATTCCTTTTGCTTTGCTTTTAAACCAGTTCCCAGTTCCCAAATCCATACTTCCGTTATTCTGTGAGAGAGGCACACAGAGATGGTTCCTTCCTTTCTGCTTCCTCGCAACCAACCATCAGAAGAAACTATAGTTTGGACATTTTCTCCCTAGAACAAGTGGAAAGCCAAGGACCTCACCCATGTTGATTATATTCATGAACAGCGAATCTGCTTTAGATGTGGAAGGGAAGGGGAAGGGAAGGGTCCCCATTGATACAAAAGCTCTGAAACCCACCTTCATTTCCCCCCAAACCTAAAAAAGACATGACCAGATGTGAAAGAGCAGGAGGTTGATGAGAAAGGAGAATTTCCAACACTCTGGCTTGGCTCGGATTTTCCTTAAGGGCCAAGATGAGGCGCTTTGAATTAGGATAACCACGGAAACAGCAAGAGGTGCATCACTAGCAAACGGAGCAAGAAGGGTCTTGATCGGCATAACGTGGCCTCTTCCAGTTCATGTTGTTGCTGTTTGGTGGTACCAATTTGCTTCCGATTGATAAAGTCAATAATGTGTACCTTAAAATTGGCATTGTGGTGGTTCTTTATAAATTGCCAATGCACCATTGGTGGTTCATCAAAATTGCCACGCTGAGTTAGTTATATAGTAAAAGGTTTATTAAGGACAGATAGAGATACAACACAGAACACATACAGTACAGAAAATAGGTTAGTAGACATCTTAGCTTAAGGGTCCAAGGGCCCCTTAAGGTTCCAAGACATGGCACAGGCACATCTGCCCTGCTGTCCTGGACAAAGTACTAAATGACCTCCCATGATTTTTATAGTTTTCTGTGTGGTTGTATGATCTAAGACTGACGTATTTTGTACGCCCCTACACGTGCTTACATGGATGTGCTTGTTCATCAGCTCATGTTCTTGGCTTAGAGCCATTTGGCCGTCAAAGCCTAGAATGACTTGACCCTAGGCTTGCTTCTCACTTCCTAGCTAACCACAAGATATTTGCTGTAGACTGGCAACCCCGCAATGTGCTTATGCTAAGCCTTGGCTGTTATGCCAAGTTTTGCTGGGTTATTTTGAGCTTATACCTTGTCAGCATATTTGGGTCTGTTAATATTTCAATGCTTATATTTTTCTCATGTTTATAAATCCTTATCACGATTTATGGTGAACCCAATGGTGTCTTTGAGGTCAATAAGACATTCAAGGCATGGTTCACCATTAACACCACCCACTTGTGAGATTCCATAGCCAGGATTAGAGATGGGCATGAAATAAACTTTTGGTTTGTTTCGTTACTCATTATTTGTTTTGTTTTGTTATGTAATGAAATGAATAATAAACAGCCCCCTCTAAGAAAAACAAAACAAAACAGAAATTTCCATTTCATTTCATTTCATTTTTTGTTCTGATGGTGTCTTCTACCTGGAGTGGTCCTGAACTGGTCCGGTCCTCCTGGCTGTAGCACTGGTGGCAGGAGGGGGGGGAAGCCAACCGGCCCACACTACAGCTGGTAGGCAGGCCATGTGGTTGGCAGTAAAAATAAAATAAAATAAAATAAAATAAAATAAAATAAAATGAGTGCCAACACGGCCCCAGGGGTCACACGGTCGGCACTTAAAAAAAAAAGGTGCTGGCCCCAAGCCAGCGCCTCTCAGCCTTGAATGTCTTATTGACCTCAAAGACACCATTGGGGCCAGCCCCTCAAAAAGCTGCTGCCGCAGGGGCCAGGATCACCCCCCACCACTTCCGGGTAAGGCCCCGAACTGGTTTGGATCGGTTTGGGTGCATACGATTTTAAAAAAAAAATTAGTACAAACCCGAACCGAACCAAGGGTGGGCCCAAAACAGACAAACCCGAACCATGGGGGTTCTGTTTCATGCCCACCTCTAGCTATGATATGTATCCAGATAACCTAGTGTAACCACCCTGTTACAGCCACTGCACTGGCTGCCGATCCACTTGCGGGCACAATACAAGGTGCTGGTTATAACCTAACGAGCCCTTTCTCAAGGGCTGCCTCTCCCTTTATGAACCTGCCGATTAAGTTACCCAGGGAGGTGTTTCTCTCAGTCTCACTAGCTTCACGGGAGCACTTTGTAAGTACACAGGATATGGCCTTCTCTGACTTTGGAACTTCCTCCCTCCGGTGGCCATTCTGTTGGAAGCCGGTGAGTCTGGTTTTTTTTGGGTGACGATGGTCATGGTTTTATTGGTTTTACTGTAAGTAAATGAAACATTTTATTCTTTCTCCACCTAATGTCTCAGGATGAACTATTGAGACTGTAAGTGCCAGTTAATGAGGAAAGGGGGCAGACTACTGTGGGGCACTTGAAGCTATTCTGCCCTATGAATCCCTGTGCTTTTGTTGCACAGCCAGAGGAATTAAACACCATTCAAAAATTCTTCAATAGAAAGGATATAAAAGGTCATTTGAACCCATCCACATTTTGGCTATCATAGGGCTCGGTCCCACATCCCTTTAAAAACAGTTTAAATTACTAAATAAATCGTGCCCAAAAATGCCATCCTCACGGCCACCGGGCTTTTTGGAAAAAAAGAAAAAAGAAAACCCGGTAATGCTCCCTTAAGCGAGGTTTCCGTGACTCACCTAGCAGGTTGGGGAATTTTTGCCTCACTTTCAAAATCCAGCTTTTAAGGAGGCAGACGTCGTGGGACCACGCTGATGATCCGGGTTTCTTTTTCTTTCTTTTTTCATAGCACCCACCGGCTGTTCCTGGGGCCGATCGGTGCTGTTTTTTTTTTAATTTGCCTGCATATCGGAGTAACAGGAAACTCTATCCAGTCCGGCAAGCATTAATTCCCCCCAGCAAAGTCTGCCGTTTTTTTCCCCAAATGCCTGTGCCACCTGCTGGCATAGGGGGCTGAACTGCACTTTAAAATTGAAAAAACAGATTTTGACGTGAGAACTCTTCTCCCACATTTAAATCACGTGATGGGACGAAGAGGAAAAGCCGGACCTTCAGAAGATCAGGATCGAATCCCAGGTGTGACCACAGCCATAGTGGAATTTCCATAATGACCACAACATTCTACATCATCAGTAGATGATGTAGAATCATCAGTAGAAAGCAGACAAATTTCAGAGGGGTGAGAAATAAATATGAGACTTTATTGAATATGTTTTATGTTTATATTGTGTTTATGAGACTCTTTCCTTTTTATGGCGTAGTGTTTATTTTATTTTATTTTATTTTATTTTTGTTTTGATCACCTCCCATTTCCACACACCACCACCACCCATAATCCTAATTTGACTCTATAGCAATCCTTTTGTTACATTTTTCTTGAAAATTGGCGGCAAGATCATTTTGGAAGTATTCATACTGCTTTGTGTACAACCACAAAATTAGTAGCATTGGTTGAATCTATTGGCAAACCATTCTTTCATTTCCAAGATATATTTTGCAACAGTGTGAAAATTGGGTCTAGTGACAACATAGTACCTGATTTCAAAACTCCAAGTTATGGAAATGGAATCACATTAGGGGGTGCTTAAGATTCCGGATCAATCGGCTGTACGATAAAACACAATAAAACAGAAGTACTTGAGCTGATGGCAATCATATTTCACACTGTGAGTTCTGCAGCTGTGATGGGCAGCTGTCACTTACAGCTAAAGTGGCGAATGCACAAAAATTTGATAGTTACCAGCTATCAAAATGGAATTGGGGCTTCATTTGCTGCTTTTTAACAGCTACTTGATAGTACCTCATGCAGAGCCACGGTGACAGGAGAAGAGCTTATGAAGAAAAATGTTTGGGGAGAAAAATGTGATTTCAGCAGCATCAAAGAGGTGGCATTTTATAGACGGAGTTGGGAAATGAATCATGATGACAATAATATTGGTATAAGTCATCAGCCTTCTCCAATCATGGGCTGCCTTGCCCACCCAGCCCGGAAATAACGAGGTGAGACAACACTGTGTTGGGAATAATAAGGACACATCATCATTGGCATCCTTCAGTCTCAAAAGACTATGGTATCGTGCCTGGAGTAGAGATCCTAAAAACAACACCTAGTGTGACTAAATAGACCAATTCGGGAATGGCAGTCTCTACTGCACTGGGGGCAGATGTATTCTGTTTCCTGCCTAGTCCTCGAGTTTCGTTCTTTCTGTGCCTGCCTCTTTTCCTCTGCCTGTTGGACAAATGCCTCTTCAAATTTATGCAGACCATGCTGTATCTCTTGCCTCCAGACAGTGCAATCGTAGGTCAGGGTTTCCCATCTGTTGAGGTCCATTCCCAAGGCCTTCAGGTCCCTCTTACAGATATCCTTATACTGCAGCTGTGGTCTCCCTCTGGGGTGCTTTCCCTGCACTAGTTCTCCGTATAAAAGATCTTTTGGGATCTGGCCATCGTCCATTCTCACAATGTGTCCAAGCCAGCATAGGCGTCACTATTTCAATAAAGTATACATGCTAGGGATTCCAGCTCGATTCAGGACTATGCTATTTGGAACTTTGTTGTGCCAGGTAATGTTGAATATTCGCCAAAGACAGCACATATGGAAGGTATTCTGCTTTCTTTCCTGTTGGGCATGGATGGTCCAAGACTCGCTGCAATACAAAAGTGTGCTCAGTACACAAGCTTTATGTATCTTTGTATGTTCTGTCAGCTTCTTATTGAGCCATACTCTCTTTGTTAGTCTGGAAAACATAGTAGCTGCTTTACCTATACGTTTATTCAGCTCAGATTCTAGTGAGAGTGTATCTGAGACAGTTGAGCCAAGATACACAAAGTTATGGACAATTTCCCGTTCTTTTGCAGAAATTGTAATGCGAGGAGGAGAGTCCACATTCTGGCCCATTATTTGTGTTTTGTTCAGGCTGATTTCTAGCCCAAAATCTTTGCAAGCTTTACTAAAATGAACCATGAGTTGTTGGAGATCTTTGGCAGAGTGAGCAGTAATGGCAGCGTCATCAGCGCAGAAGAGATCCCGCAAACATATCACCTGTACCTTAGTCTCTGCTCTCAATCTAGAGAGATTGAAGACACAACGTTATTGAATAATAACTATGCTTAAGTAGAACTGCCAAGAGGGCCTCTACTCATTGTGAAAGGAGGTATACCATCTGAACAATGCATATTCAGTGAGTTTCACACCTCCAAAGGATGTCGCCCACCTGTTCAGCATCATTTGAACCTGGGTAAATCTACTCGCCCCCAAACAGCCCTCCTTTCGGCCTGAAATGGACTTGGTAACTGTATTAATCTTAATCCTAACCATGGTGCTTTATTATCTGAGGGCTGAATGACACTTACAAAGGCTGTGACTGAATACCCGTACCTCCTGCAGTACCTGCCTAACAGAGTTGTGACCATGCTAACAGAAGGGAAATAACCCCTCCCTATGCTGAAAGGAGAATGGGATGGGCGAAAATGCGTGGGTACTCAAGGCCAATACGAATACCCACCAAAAATTCCTATCCGTCCCCGTGGTGACCAGCTAATCTCATTCTCCTAATGTAAGGGTGGGAGGGTGGAGTGATCGCCTCCCAAAATAAGGATGCTGAGAGAGGCAGGGGCAGGCTTAAATAAGCTCACACGCCCCTGCTTCCAAGGACCCAGATCGAGGCGAAGTTTTCATGCCAACTGGTCGGACTGGTGGCCAAATCAGGCCCGCCTATGAACGGGTCGCTGTTGGAGTGGCCATAATAAAGCAAGGCTGTGCAGATGGTTTTTGGGATATCCACAGCGATGGCTTCCAACGTTGGGTTTTTGGACTCCAACTCCCAGGAGCCTTCACCGCTCCCTCTGCTGGCCAGGGTGTCTGGGAATTGCAGTCCATGAGCATCTGGGAACCATCTGTCCCTAGGAATACTGCATAAGAAATACTTTATGGGTTTCAGCACCTTAGGCCATTGTTCACTTAAAGGCCTATTGAGACCACTGTCCACCTAACAAGACTATTCAGACCATTGTTCATCTTATGAGCCTATTTCAGACCAGGGGGACATGAGGTCAAAGTGGACTATAAAATGAGGACTCACTACTAGCTTTCCTCAGACCGATGAAGCTGTTTGGATGAGCAACAAAACATTTCAATCTCTCAAGAAAAAGAAGTCCATTTGCCATGACTCAACTTCGAGATAAACTCACCTGGATGACTGAGAATCTTCACAGACACTATAAGAAATTGCCTTGCTTAGATGGAATCAAAGCCATATAGCCCAATATGGAGAACTCTATGGTTCTTCCTGGCTTCTGGGCAGGATTGTTATTCCATAGTCCTAGGCAGAGATCATGGGCCTGTGTTGTGGCAGTGAATTACAACACTTATTAAAATCACAGTCATCGTCAACAGGACCATTCCGTGGCTCTTTTAAAATTCTTTCCTGTTGAAATGAGCAACTTCAAAAGCAAACGTTCAGCTGATCTGTGTGCCCGATGCTTTGAGGCCATGGAGCCATGTGGTTAGTCTGTGGAACTCCCTGCCACAAGATGTGGTGATGGCATCTGACCTGCATGCCTTCAAAAGGAGATTGGACAAATTCCTGGAGGAAAAGTCCATCCCAGGTTACAAACCATGATGGAGATATGTAATCTCCAGGCTTAAAACTGGGGTACTTCAAGGACCAGATGCAGGGGAGTGGTATCAAGAGACAGATATCTAGTCTCATGCACTCCTGGACACATTTGGTGGGGCCACTGTGAGATACAGGAAGCTGGACTAGATGGGCCTTTGGCCTGATCCAGCATGGCTCTTCTTATGTTCTTATGCCATCATCAAACATTGCACTATTTCACAAATTATGCCACAGCATCCAATCCAAAGCTCCAGTGTGTGATAACAAGCTCTGGTTTTCCATAGGCATGGATAGCAAGTCTTCAAAGGATTATGTCAGGAGAGAGACTAAAAGAAGTCTTGTTTCCTTGATGGAGGTTGAAGTCACCCAGCCTGCCAGGAATGCTAATAAAACCAAGTGACATTTGCATCCTTTTCATCCGGAGGATTCTGCATTCAAAAAAACTTGTGCGTTGCCCCTGCTGCCAAGGTTTGGAGACTCTTTTGGAGTGACAGAGTGGCGCTTCAGAGGGCTTTGCTGGAAGCTTCCTCATATTGCCACATCCCGCGAAGGAGAGGCTTTGCATGAAAACAAGGGCTCAGAAGCACCTG
This sequence comes from Phrynocephalus vlangalii, assembly GCA_037367305.1. NCBI lineage: Eukaryota > Metazoa > Chordata > Lepidosauria > Squamata > Agamidae > Phrynocephalus > Phrynocephalus vlangalii. The sequence continues at coordinate 587,136 of JAWVWN010000531.1, forward strand.
ATGAGAATGTGTTTGCTAAAAACCTGAGCTTGCGCTTCCGAATGCCATCAAAACTCGGAATGAAGGCCAATTTGGAAATCCGAGCCCATCTCCCCAGCCAGGAATGTAGGGGAAACTCAGCAAAGGTGTCATCACCCTCAGAGAAAGAGGTGCAGCCTTGGGAGAGATGAAGGTGACACCCCTTGCCTTGGGTGTTAAAATTACAACTTTAAAGCTCCGGGAATCACATTTATTTATTTATTTATTTATTTATTTATTTATTTATTTATTTATTTATTTAAAATGCTTTTAACCTACCTTTCCTCTTAAAATGTATGCAAGATGGCTTACAGCTAGAGATGGGTACAAATCGAAATAAAATGACATTTCAGTTTTTCATTTTTCGTTGTGGGTCCCGTTTCGGTTCGTTTTCATTCCATTTTTCGTTCCAATTTCATCGCCATTTTCGTTATTCATTTCGTTACGTAACAAAATGAATAACGAATAATGGAACAAATTTGTTTTCGTTTCGTGCCCATCTCTACTTACAGCAATTAAAAGCGAATATTTAAGCTGGCAAGCATGATTATAGAATATTAAAGGATCGATGAATACAGCACCAAGAAAAAATAAGCAATACCAAAACACATTCAATGCCATGTGGTGCAACAAGCAGTTTTAAAAATCTTTAAGACAAACAAACACAAAAAACCCTTCATCCTTCATTTCTGAGAAAAAAAGTTTGGATGGTTCATGGGTAGCCACGAATCATGAGCCATTGTTTCTGTGGTTCATGCCCATCTCTAGATATGACTATCGAATCATAGAGTTGGAAGAGACCTCAAGGGCCATCCAGTCCAACCCCCAGCCATGCAGGAACCCCATCACAATATTTCCGACTGATGGCCTTCCAGCCTCTGCTTAAAAACCTCCAAAGAAGAAGAATCAACCACCCTCCTTCGTGGTAGCGTATTCCATTGCCGAACACGAACAGCTCTAACTGCCATGCAATTCTTCCTAATGTTTAAATTGAATCTCTTTTCCTGTAGTTTGAGGCCATTGCCCCACGTCCTAGTCTCTGAAGCCATGGAAAACAAACCAGTCCCTTCTTCAATGTGACATCCTTTCAACAGCACTTGCTGTTGGAAGCTCAGCTGTGATCTCTTGATGAACGTTATGGTGGTGGTGGGGGACTCTTTCTTAGAAGCAAGAGCCATTTTTGCTTGCCAAGGCATATGGCCAAAAAAATCCCTGTCCGTTTGCCTTCTGGAGGAACAATCACCTTAAATTAACTTGCCTGCTGGCAGTTGACTCCTTCTTTTATACTCAGTCCTCTGATTGCAAGACCCTTATTTATTTATTTTTTATGAAGGCGCTTCTGGAAAGCAGCTGGGCTGAGAAACAGCTCACCAAGTCTATAACCTAGTTTCCAAGTGGAGTCAAATTCACTGGTAGAGATGGGCATGACTTGAAAAAAAATTTTTTCGAGTTGTCGTTAGTCGGGCCGGTTCCGTTTCGGCTCGTTTCCGTTTTTCGCGAAAATTCGCAAAAATTAGTCGGTTCGTTTTTTTGTTGTCGTTAGTACTGGTTTTTGGGGGGGGAGCGGGCTCCTGGAGGCACCTCTGTGGTGGGTGCCTCCTCTGGCCCGCTCTAAAGGGAAAGTGGGCTCCTGGAGGCACCCGTGGGTGCCTCCTATCCTCCCACTAGGAAGGGGAAGCAGGCTCGAGGAGACCCCTCAACATGGGGGTCTCCCCTCTTCACCTGCTGCTGCTGCAAAATGGTATGCAATAGCCATATGGATATTGCATACCAGTTGTGCAGACAGTGAGACCAGTGAGAGTGACTGATAGCATCATGCCTTCCCTACACAAGGAAGGCTCTCGCACCGCCATGTCTCACACAGAAGGGAAATGTACTTGCTGCGTGTAGTGCAATGCAAGCAAGTAGATCTGGCTTAGGGTTAAGGTGGGTTAGTGCTAGGGTTAGGCTAGTGATGGGTAAGGTTACGGTGGGCTAGTGGGTTGCACCTCTGGGTGCCTCTCTGACCCACTAAGAGGACAGTCTGTGACGTATGGGTATGGACGGAGTCAAGGATTAGGCTTAGGGTTAGGGGGCTAGGGCAGGTTTTAGGGGGCTTTTTGGCACATCCCAGAAGTCTCCATGGCCAGGTGGCCATGCAATTGGTGGGATGGCTCCAAAAATTTGCATGGTCGTCCACTCCCACATGGCTGGCCACTCGGCCAGCCCATCATTGCGCAGGTGTAAAAAAAATAAAATAAAATAAAATCAATGGAGGACAGAGGAGGAGAGGAGAGACATTTTGTTGCAAGAAAAAACCCACTGCTACTGTGAAAAATCTGGCAGTTTATAAATTTTCGCGTGTTTCTGTTGTGCTTGTGTTTTTGGACCACGATTTCAAAAACAATATTGCGTTCGCCGCCCCATTTTGGATCCCCCGCCCGCACCGCATGGCATGGCGACTCGAGTCCGGCTGCCCAGGACGGGGGGGAGGCGGGACCCCCCCTCCAGAAACCACCCCTCCGGTAGGTGCCCTGCGCCCTTAGTCAAGCAGGCATTTTTCCGCCTGCTTTTTTGGCCCGGGAATGGATTGGGGGACGGGGGAGAGTTTAAAAGTTTTTTCCTGTGCCGTCCGTGCCGCTTGCTTGCGCTTTAATTGGCTGCGGCGGCCGGCAGCCGGCGAGACTGGGCTTTTTGCTGGCTGCTGGCTGCGAGCCTGCGGGTGAGTCCCACCAGAGCAGCCCAGGATGGGGGGGGAGGCCGGGGACCTCCAGAAACAACCCCTCTGGTAGGTGTCCTGAGGCACGGCAGGCATTTTTCCGCCTGCTTTTTGGCCGGGAACTGGGTTTTTTAAACTTTTAAAAACTTTTTTTCTGTGCCGCGTGGCATCGCGCGATCGCGCGATGCAAGGAACGAGCACGACAAATCAGACCAAAATTGTTCGTTCGTCGGTTCGAGCTCGAAGTCTGGCGGAGTAATTCCCGTTACCGTTTCCGTAGAGTAACGGAACCGAGTAACGGAAACGGAAACGGGAATACCGCTAAGTCGTGCCCATCTCTATTCACTGGTATTTCCTTCCGAATAAACACCAGACTGGACACGTCTGTACAGTTTGGGATTTGAAGGAGGAAACGTACTGATACGCAGTGATGTTATTGTTGAGCAGAGCAAATCAACTATCTGCAAGGCACTTCTAAAATTGGGGGCAGCCAGGGACGTTGGCACATTTTGGGGTCTGGATCCCAAAGCCAAGCCAGAGTCTTTGCTACCAAGTCCCAAATCCAAGTTTCCCTATAGAAACAAGCTGTTCTCCAGACCTCGTGATGTAGTGGTTAAGTGGTTGCACTGCAGCTATAGCTCTGCTCATGACCTGCGGTTCAATCCCAGGTAGCCAGCTCAAGGTTCATTCAGCCAGCCATCCTTTGCAGGTTGGTAAAATGAGTACCCAGCTCTCTCGGGAAGGCAATGAGTAGCCTGCATAAATAAGTTATAAATGGCCCAGACAGAGTAAATGATGAAAGTCAGCTTCTGGGATTTCCTCTTGCTTGGTGTCTTTTTATGAATAGCAGGACTACAAGAGGGACCAAGTAGTACAAAAGACCAGCCATCATAGAATCATAGAATGATAGAATAGTGAACCCCTTGCTCCATGCAGGAATACAATGAACGCAATAGGAGAAATATAGGTTATAGGCTCAATCAGGGTTCTGTATGTCTCATAACAAACCTTATACAGTGGTACCTCAATTTACAAATTTAATCCGTTCTGAATGCATGCTCTTAAGTTGAACTACTCTTAAGTCAGGGTACCTAACTAAAAAATTAAAAAAATAAGTTAAATTTTTTAAAAAATGTAAGTCGAGCAGACCATATCTAACATTTGTTAAGGTTGCAGTTAAAATGCCAACAGTTTTCCGCTCTAAAGTCAAGCTGCTCTTAAGTCGTGGTACCACTGTATATAAAGTGGTATGTGAAGAACTGTTTCCACTAGTCTGGAGCCTCCTTCATAGTTGCCAGGGTGCCCTGTTGTGAAAGGATGCTGTAGAGACCATCTTGACTGCTGCCACTGGTGTCAACAACATCCAGGCTTTTCTCTGCAAAGTGTGGCATTCTTTTCCCCCAAGGATGATATTTCTGTATATAGCAATATTAGGCCATTGCCTTGCCTTTTGAATTGTGGATACAGAAGCACCATAGCCCGCATTCTTAAACCAGAGGACTAGGGGGAGGGGAGGGTTGAAGAACTGAATAGACTACCTTTATGCCAGAAATAGCACTCATTTTTAATATGAACGGTAGAGGTAGTGCAAGCTTGCTCGCTCGCTTCTCTGCCAGCCATTCCTCAGTACTCAGCCTGCTATGAACACTGCATTTCTTTAGCATTGCAAATGAGATTTTAGAAAGAGGAGGAGTGAGCAAGATTGGAATTGGGTGGTGTGACAATCATGGCATGAGTGTTTCCCAACCTTTGTGCAATGTTTCACAGTTCACTGTTCAGGTCTGCCTGTTTTTGATTGAAATTCCAATTTATAGGAATTGGCCAGACCACCAGCCCCCACTGAATTTGCATGAACGCTGGATGTTGCTTTTCCTTCTGCCACATGATCACTTTCACAACACTCTTTGGGAGGTGGATGTAGTGTATCCAACAACTGACATGCTGCATTGTGGTCATCTCTCATTGCTTCCCGAACATGCCTGAGGGTATTTTGCAAAGCAGCATAATTTCATAATTTCCAAAGGGCTTAGTTGATTACAAGCATTGAACACATCGCTCAATAAAAATCAGAGAGGGGGGGAAATGAGAGCGGAACCCACAGAAAATACACTGCAATTACAACAGTTTTCCTTATCTCCATTAGCTTTCTGGATAGATCAGTGGTTCTGGTATCCAACGTTTGAGAGTTTGATTCCCTGCTATGCCTTTGAGTAGAGTCAACCCTATGCATCTTTGGGAAAGCTTCATAGTCCCAAGGTGACCTCAGAATTGTTGTTGTTGTGTCATTACAGTCGTGACTGACTCTTTGTGACCCCATGTCCATGGAGTGTTCTTGGCAGGGATACTGGAGTGGCTTGCCAGTTCCTTCTCCAGGCGCCTACAGCACCTGGTATTCCCTGGGGGGTCTCCCATCCAAGTACTAGCCAGGCCCAACCCTGCTTAGCTTCCGAGATCAGGCGAGATCGGGTGTGCTCAGGGCATCTAGGCAGCGCCTCCAGAATAAGGAAATGATAAACCAGTTCTGGGTAATCAATCTGTAAGGAAAAGGCAAATGCTATGTTAAACTGCATTAACAGAAGTATAGTCTCCAGATCCCATGAGGTGCTGACCCCCTCTATTTGACACTGGTTAGGCCTAATCTGTCCAGTTCTGGATGCCTCACTTCAAGAGGTATGCTGACAAATTGGAAACGGTTCAGAGGAGGGCAGCAACAACAATCAGGAGACTGGAAACCAAGCACCTGATCACTTTCCCAAGAAGTGTTGTGAAAGTGATCATGTTGCAGCCTCTCAAAAAGAAGGCTGAGGGGGGGGGGATATGATAGCTATTAGAGATGGGCACGAATCAAAAAAACGGCGTGTCGTTTGTCTTTGGGGGGTCCATTTCAGTTCGTTTCCATTTTTCGCAAATTTTTGCAAAACATTCGTTTTCATTTTGTTTGTTTCCTTACCATTTCATTACCATTTATTTCATTTTTTTTGTGATTTTTTTTTAGCATTTAAAGCAGTTCAATGTATTGCCGTCACGAAAATGAAACGGACGACAAAATTTCTGGTGTTTCTGTTCGTTTCGTTTCATTTTGGAGACAAAATTCATTTGTTGTTTCATTGCGTAACAAAATGAAAAAACGGAAACGGAAACGAAAAATTGTTCGTTTCGTGCCCATCTCTAATAGCTATGTTTAAATATTTGAAAGGATGTCATATTGAAGAGGAAACAGGTTTGTTTTCAATGGCTTCAGAGACTAGGACTTGGGGCAATGGTTTCAAACTACAGGAAGAGATTCCTTTTGAACATTAGGAAGAACTTCGTGATGGTTAGAGCTGTTCGGCAGTGGAATATGCTGCCCCAAAGGAGGGTGGCGGCGTCTCCTTCTATGGAGGTTTTTAAGCAGATGCTGGATGGCCATCTGTCGGGAGCACTGATGGGAGTTTCTACATGGCAGGGGGTGGGACTGCATGGCCCTGGAAGTCTCTTCCAATTCTATGATCATATGATTCTATGATTCACTAGGAAGAAAGACCAAAAGAAGTGGGCATGTTTAGCCTTGAGAAAAGGAGACTTGAAAGGTAGACCTACAGAGGAGGGGCAGGGTCTGTTCTTGATCATCCCAGAATACAGGACATGCAACAAGAGCTTCAAGTTACAGGAAGAGAGATTTCAGCTGAATATCAGGAAAAACGTCCTAACTGTTTGAGGAATACAACAATGGAACCCATGACCTCGGGAGGTGGTGAGTGCTCCGACGCTGGTGGCATTCAAGAGAAATTTAGACAACCCCCTGGCAGATATCATATGATTTGTATTCCCTAATTCAGCCTGGAGTTGGGCTTGATGCCCTTGGAGGCCTCTTCCAAGTCCATGAATTTCTCATTCCATGAACATCTTGAAAAAAGTTGCCATATATTGGAACAGACATGATATTGTGCACACACCCTCCCATTTGCAAGCACAGGGGGAATGCTTTCTGGCATTCAGAAGGCAACAGAACAAAGAACAACTGAGGTGAGCCAAGGGAACATATAGTTATTATTATTTTTATTTATTAGACTTTTATATCGCCCATCTGGCAGCCATAGCTGCTCTGGGGGGTTTACAACAAGTTGCCAAATACAAAATTGCAAAGATTAACAAAATACAACACATAAGCCCATCTAAGGTGATAAAACAATAATGAAGTAACGTAATATTGACATACTAGATGAATTATCATCATCGTAACATTTAAACTCGCATAAAGGATTAAACGTATGATTATTGGCCTCTATCACATGACCACTTAAATGCGTCTTTTTCTTTGTTTGTGTCCCCACGGCCAGCCGCATCTTCTGAACACCCCTCTTGACCTCGCCCCTGAAGCACCCCTCAAGTGCATCTTCCTGTACCACCGCTAGGCGTTTGATCAACTTACCTCACTTGCTGATGTGCATTTTGCTGCGAAGCAAAGGTCGTGTGAACCCCAAAAAGCAGAATCTTCTTCCGGTTTCACCTGTTTTGCAGCCAACAGCTTTTCAAAACAGCACTTTGATGCACATTTGGCAAATGGGGACACACACAAAAAGGATCAAAAATGCTACCATCAGGCTGGTAACTGCACATCTAAAGCCACATGACCACTCTTGGAGAAAGTGCGCATTTTATTATCATTCGCATTTAGCGGTCGTGTGATAGAGGCTATTGTTATTGTTATTGTTAGACAAGCTAAAATAGAGGGTGCTATTTAATGGATGTCTCTCTCATGGGTGAACTCTGGAACTATGGGCATTTATACACGGCCCCTAAACTCTGGGGCAAATGGCTCCCAGCTCCGGAGCTTAAAAATGTTTACCCACCAGCTCCGGAGTTTACAGGAAATTAGGTGCGACCATGCCCACTTCAGCGCGTCCCAGCGCACCTTTCAAGTACCTGCTCCTCCGTCCTGAAAATTCCTTGATGCAGTGTAAAGATAGTGAGTACGGGGCTCTCCTCCCTTCTGTTTGTTTTTTTTTTTTTTGGCTCCCGCCCCTTTAAGAGCTACTTTTACAGAGACAGGAATCTTGCCGGCAAGAGCGAGAGCCAGAACGAGAGCCAGAACGGAGGTGAGGCACGATCTTTTCTTCCTTTTTTTCTCCCTCCCCTCACGCAGCCAGCAGCCAGGAAGTGCGGAGGGGTGGGGAAGCAGGAAGAGCGACAAGCCCCTAAGATCTCTGGTCCGAATTTAAGTGGCCAGCGGATCTTAGGGGTCATGTAAAAGTGCCCTATGTGACATGTCGAGGGAATACATGCTTAAACATCCAAGGCTGAAGTGATTTTTTTCAAGGCAGCCAAAGAGGAGGCCAGGCCTATACCAGGTGGAAGATTATTTCACAGGCATGAGGCGATAGCAGAGAAGGCCCTATTTCTTCTCTCTCTCTCTCTCTCTCTCTCTCTCTCTCTCTCTCTCTCTCTCTCTCACACACACACACACACACACACACACACACACACACACACACACACACACACACACACACACACACACACACACTTTGATGGTTCTGCATCTGTGCCAAGTTCCTGCCATTTGGGTGAAAACCTCATTCTACGGAAAGGTGAGGCAAGCGTTTTGTTAGCTCTGTTTGCGGCATGCGCTCCTCCACATCTCTAAACATGGAGCTTTAATCAAGTTTCACCGCATTAATTTCTACAACCTTCATCTCGCTCCTGGGGAACGAGGTGAACAATGGAAGGATAGGCTGGCGAGAAACTCCCCAGTGACCAGCAGGGGCGTCCCAGAACCTAACATAATTAATAGTAGCAGTTTCATGCCTGCCTTTTGCTGTGTCAAAAACCCAGGTGCTTTTTTGCCGGTGTGTTAATTAGTGCTCGGGAGCAGGTGGGAAGAGAGATGGTTTGAAATTTGGACCCTTGGAGTGAAAGAACTAGGCTGCTGAAGACAGCCTGCAATTAGTGGCCTTTTCAGAGTGGCTGGAAGGCGGTATTTTGAATAATTGCAGCCCATGTCAGGCCTTAACGACTCTCACAGTTTTCAATTAGGCACACCAACCAGTGACTGAATCCATCACAAGGCAATGAGGAACCTGTCAGGTTCTCCATGTTGCCCAAGGTGACACTTGATGGAGCATCAATAGGGACGAGAAGGCTGTCTTGGTGCCATATTCCTCTTGCAGTAAGATCTTGGCAGCAAAACTCTGGGAATTTTCTTCTGTTTTTCCTGTGGCACCCTAGTTTTAATTGCTCTTTTTATCTGGCGAGCTGATCAACCGAGGTTGTTCTAGGTTGACTGGAGTTTGCATTTGAGATGGGCTCCTTATGAAAAATGGCATGCTGTTTTGTCGTTTCGTAACCTTTTCAAATGTTTTTTAAATAATAGGTTATATTGTAGTATTGTACTGTGTTTTTATTGTTGACTATATGATTCTTATATTTCCTTTTATATAGAGAGAGCATTTTTACCAAAACAAATTCTGGGTGTGTCTAACCACACTTGGCCAATAAAAAGTATTCTTCTTCTTCTTCTTCTTCTTCTTCTTCTTCTTCTTCTTCTCAATGTCTACCTTTGGAAGACACAGTGGAAGATGAAACCCAGAGATCTGGCTCCAAAGCCTAGATACCCAACTTACTACGCTATTCAACCACTACTTCGAATGATACGGGGGTCCCACCACCTTCACAGGTATGGACACGGGAGAGGGACTTTTCTGTGGTTGCTCCCAGAATCTGGAACTCCCTTCCACTGGAGGCCAGGCTGTCCTTCTTCAAGCAGGCAAAGATCTTTCTCTTTCGGCATGCTTTTCCTTCAAAGTAGATGGACTGGGAGGAGTTTTAAATGGAGGGTTGTGCCTTGTTGCTTTGTATGTGTTTTTGGTATTGATTTTGCTTTGAATCTCTTCTTGGTGTTGATACCCCCCCTCATTTTACTGCAGCATTTGTCTTGAGTCTTTTTTTTTCTTAGCCCTGTGATTACAGTACTGTTTATAGTTTCCAAATATTGTCATTTGATGAGGTAAGCTGCCTTGGGTCTTTTTGAGTAAAAAGGCAGGGAATGAATGAATGAATGAATGAATGAATGAATGAATGAATGAATGAATGAATGAATACCCTTCCCCAGACATTGTATGACTGTTTCTACACCTAAGAGGAAGACAAAATCTGAAACAAATGGGGGGGGGAGCCCAGAAGCATTTCAAGAGTATGCAGTTTGTCATGTTAAGGATTTTTTAATGCCCAGAATTAGGGTAGGAAAAACAATTCACTGAATGCTTTTTTTTTTTTTGCTGCCAAATTACGATAGTCTTTCTTGGCAAGATGAAAACCTGGAAAAGGAATTCCCCAGGCCTTGCTACTAGAGATGGGCACGAATCAAAAAAATTGCATTTCGTTTGTTGTTTGTCGTTTGTCGTTTGGAGGGTCCATTTCGGTTCGTTTCCGTTTTTCACAAATTTTTGTTAAAAATTCATTTTTGTTTTCGTTCGTTTCATTACAGTTTTGATACTATTTATTTTAATTTTTTGTGATTTTTTAAGGATTTTAAGCAATTCACTCATATTGCAGTAACGGAAACGAAACACATGACAACATTTCCGGTGTTTCTGTTCGTTTCGTTACATTTCAGAGACAAAATTCGTTTGTCAATTCGTTACATAACGAAACAAAAAAACAAAAACGGAAACGAAAAATTGTTTGTTTCATGCCCATCTCTACTTGCTACCCAAGAAGGTAAAGGTCTCGTCACACTGAGCCAGCCTAAACTGGTAAGAGGGAGCAATCTAGCAAACATTCTTCTCACAGAAAAAGCCAAGCATGCTGCTTATATACTACCTCATAGTGCTTCAAGCACTCTTTGGGGGTTGCACAATACATGATACACACACACACACACACACACACACACACACACACACACACACACACACACACACACACACACCCCTCTCCTCTGCAAGCTGGGGAGTCTTATTAATGACCTTGGAAGGATGGAAGAATAAGTCAACCTTGAACCGACTACTTGGGATTGAACCCTGACTCAGGAGCAGAGTGTTGGCTGCAGTACTGCAGTTTAACCTCTATTCCACAAGGCTTCCCATGTTAGATAGCTGTTGCGAGTTTTTTGGGCTGTTTGGTCGTGTTCTGGAACACGACCAAACAGCCCAAAAAAACTCACAACAACTCTCAGATCCCGGCGCTTAAAACCTTTTAGAATACATCTTCCCATGTTTCCTCTTTTTGGGGGTTGAGATGACAATCACCTAAAATCAGGGCAGTGCAGTGGTTGCTGGATACCATCTGGGCAACTGGTACTCGAGCTGACAAACCTTTACAAAGGTGCTTTGTTCTCTGGCATACACTCTTAGCCAAAGGACAGGCCCATAAGAAGGCCACATTGGGGAATTGGCTGGCCTGACGCAAGGCAAAGGAAGCCTTGAGCATTGGTGGTCGGATGCCACCCTCCAGGACTGCTTCATTCCCCATGAATCTTCAGTGGCTGCATTCATTTTGCCCCAGGTTGGTAATACTGTACATGAAATATTGTTTGCGTTTTTATAGGTTTGGGGATTCCCATATAAATGTATGCATCAAAGGAACTGAAAATTAACAAGACAGAGTATCAAGGATCAAAGGTGTGTCAGAGAATGACGTCTCTGCATATACACTGTCTATTAGAGATGGGCACGAATCAAAATAATGGCATTTCGTTTGTCGCTTGGAGGGTCCATTTCGGTTTGTTTCTGTTTTTTGCGAATTTTTGCAAAAAAATTGCTTTCATTTTCGTTTGTTTGTTACCATTTCGTTACCATTTATTTCATTTTTTGTGTTGTTTTAGGATTTTAAGCAATTCACTCATATTGCAGTAATGGAAACGAAACGCACGACAAAATTTCCGGTGTTTCTGTTTGTTTCGTTTCATTTTAGAGACAAAATTCGTTTGTCATTTCATTACGTAACGAAAGAAAAAAACGAAAATGGAAACGAAAAATTGTTCATTTCATGCCCATCTCTACTGTCTATATTGAAACTAACTCCTTCAAAAGTCACCATCTCATGAATCTTTCTGAGTCTCAGGGAAACCCTCTGACTTCTAAGCTGCAGAGGAACACTGCTGTTCCTGCTTATGGAAGACACAACCCAGGAGCAGTGGGGAGGAGAGAGGGCTGCTTTCCCTCCTGCTGGTTTGAGGGGCTTCACTCCCTTAATGTGGTCTGGCAATTTGATATCGAAGACACCAACTCCGACTCGGGATTCACACCCAAAGACTTGCAAACATCCTTGGTAGGACCTTCTCTGTACTTGCCATCCTTTCTCACTTTCAAGCCCTCCCACATAGCTTGGCCTTCACCAGAGGTCAAATTAGCAGCGAGGCGGACGCAAGAGCACCCTCTGTCGTGTATGGTTTTGTTGTCAGAAAGGCAAGGATTAGTTCCTTTTCTAATCCCAACACGAGAGGGTCGATTTAAGACAAGGGCTCCCAGCTCTTTGATACACCCCCATAGTCAGCCCAGCAATGCCCAAATGTGCACATAGTCACATTTTATACTGTTGCCCAAGGACAGTGCAGAATAGAGATGGGCACGACTCAAAAAAATGGTGTTTCGTTTGTCGTTTGGCCGTTTAGGCGTCCGTTTTGGTTCGTTTTCGTTTTTGTGACATTTTTGCAAAAAATTTCATTTTCGTTTCATTAGGTAATGAAACGAAAAAACGAAAACAAAAACGAAAAATTGCTGTTTCGTTAGCATTCTTTTTAGTTCAATGCATCTGCTGCAACGAAAACGAAAAACACGGCAAATTTGGTCATTTCGTTTTCATTTTCGTTTTGTTTTGAAAAAAATTCATTTCGTTTTCGTTGCGTAACAAAACAAAAAAACAAAAACAAAAATGAAAAATCGCTCGTTTCGTGCCCATCTCTACTGCAGAATCCACTGTTGAACAACTAGCTCTTGTTGGGTAGTCATTCTTAAAAGTTGATCAAACCCTCTGTATCTCTTGATTCTGGCTCTACCCACTGGAACAGAAGAAAGCAAGCTTGTTGCATATCTCATGTAACAGCCTTCAGCTATTGGTACAGTCGGACACCCCAATCCACAGAACCAGCATCCACTGATGCATTTATCTGCTGCCTGAAAATACTAAATAAAAACTTCAGAAATATGTACAGAATTACAGTGGACCCTTCTATAACAAACAGCTTGTATAACATAAAATTTGTACAACATAAAAAATTCCGGAGATAGGGGAAATTTGCTTAACAGAATCGTTTATGGGGAAAATCCGTACAACATAAAAATGGGATCACTCCATTTTCAATGCATTCCTATGGGAATTTGTATAAAGGAAAATTTGCTTAACATAATTTCATTTGGAACGAATTAATTCCTTTATACAAGGTACCACTGTATATGGATTTCCAGGGTGTATTTACCAGAAATGACCACTAGAAGGAGGCAGAGACTTAATGCATAGTATCCAATAATTCCATTTTTTTTTATCCAAGGGTGTGGGGGAGTTAGAAGCAATCTCGCATGCATACCACGATCTTCCTCTATATGGCTACTACACTGTGATTCATTATCCAGGCTAAATACCGAATTTTTCTGTCTATAAAGCCCCCACCTGTTTATGATGCCCCCATTTTTCCAACTTGGAATTACAGTTTTGGTACCGCATGTTTCTCTTCTTGGCTTACTTCCGTGTATAAGATGCCACTCAATTTTTAGTCTGCCAATTTTAGACAAAAATATAGCCTTGTACACTGAAAAATACTGCATATCCGGTTTCCTTCAGCATTTCTTCACAGGGTTTGAGTTCATGATCTAAATTGCCTTCTCTGGAGTCACTTCAGCGTGCCAATATCTACTGGACACAGGATTCCAGGTGAGGCCTGATCAACACAGAATGGAACAGCAGTATTAGTTTCCTTGATCCAGACAAAATACTTCGATGAATGCTAATTCGAGAATTATAATCGTAAAGCAGTGTTCTGGTTTGGAGAGTATCACTTATATATTCCTGTCCTATTATAAAATTCTTCTAATTTTATGCAAACCAATCACAGTTTACGGCAGGGAAACTCATGGGCCAATCTTATTAATTTTGTCCCCTACACCATTGCATTAGCTGACGGATTGGAGATGAGAGATGACATTTTCCAGTTCAGACAGGCCTCATTTTGTCAGTGTGATCCAGAGAAAACCTCAATAGCTGAGGAGTTATACTCCTTGATCTCAGGTTTTGTTGACAGTGCAGTGTTTAAACTCTGAAATTTCTGAGTATATCTGGATACAATCAAGCTGCTCGATTAATAGACGGCAATCTGTGGATGACTGATGACCAAAACGTCCTGTCCAAAATACCCATGATCAGATCTTGCAAACCAAAGATTGTGGCTTCCTTGGGGGGAGGCAATCTCTCCCATAATTGATCTTCACTTCCTGCTCCCTTCATTTTTTCTTAGCCTTATTCCCTTGTCCATTAGTAGGGGGTAGACTTTTTGTATTTCAAGGGCTCTCGCTGAAGAATTCGCCCGGCATCTTTTAGCAACAATTCTGGGAAGGGAAGAAGATTGATAATGAGCAAAAGAGAGGTTCCTACAGCACTAGGTTGATCTTTTTCCTAACAAGTCATCTGCCTGGGATGGTATGAGGTCTCCTGCATTGGCTAGGGGCAGGGCCGGTGCTTCCATTAAGGCGAACTAGGCAGTTGCCTAGGGCGCCAAAATGGAGAGAGGGCGCTGGACAGCCTGCCACCTCCCACCGCCCCCCACCGCCGCTGCCCACCACCTCTGTCCCCCACCGCCCACCAGCTGCCCGTTGGCGTCCGCCCATCGCTGCCCGCTGTCGCCTGCCCACCCCCCGCACCCATCACCCATCGCCGTCCCCACCATCTGCCACCCCCGCCCCCCGCCTGCCACCACCCTGCCCACCCACCACCCACTGCCCCGCCCGCCCCCATCTCTGGGACCAGTATTGCATTGCACTGTGCATGTGTACATCCAATGGGCAGGGCACACGCACACAAGATCCCCTCCCTGTGTTCATGCAACCTCCCCATCTACAAGAGGTGCTTCAGTGTGCAAGACACCCCCCCACACACACATACATACATGAAAGGTTCTGTTGCAACTAGAGATGGGCACGACTCAAAAAATAATTTTTCGTTTTTCATTTTTCATTTAGGGGTCCGTTTCGGTTCATTTTCGTTTTTCGGGGGGGGGGGTTGCACATTTTTCATTTTCATTTTCATTACGAAACAAAACAAAAAACAAAAACAAAAATGAAAAATTTTCATTTCGTTAGCATTCTTTTCAATGCAATGTGTCTGCCGTAACGAAAACGAAAAACACGGCAAAATTTTTCGTTTCGTTTCCATTGTCGTTTTGCTTCTGAAAAATGTTTCATTTTCGTTTTCGTTGTGAAACGAAACGAAAAAATGAACACGAAAACGAAAATTTCGCTGAGTCATGCCCATCTCTAGTTGCAACAGTTTAGGTTGTGACATTGCACTGGGGGGGGGAACCCCTGTGGAGCGGAGGGGAGAATGCACACCTGCTCATGTCTGTGCCTTAAACCTTGCTGGCCACTGGCACGGCCCCGTTTGTAACAAACTGCAGCCCAGTAGTAGCCCTCAGCCCAGGGACTGCAAATGCCTGCAGGAGAGGATGTTCTCTGTAAGGGTT